>CM019695.1:16849259-16966759 GCA_009760885.1 Achatina immaculata | reverse complement strand
GAGTCTGATTTTGAACCTTTGAACCTTTGAAAGTCACAAGGAAAAAAAAAACAAATTGACTAGAGGTTCTAGCTAAAAATCTTTTTTGTGAAAATTAAGCTCTTAGATCATGACAGAGACTAAAATGGTTTTACCAAGCAACCATGCTGCACGTGTTTGTGAAAGACGATCAGACGAGAAACACTTGTGGCAGGTACAGACTCCATGGTTAGAAAAAATAAGGGAAAGGATAAGCTTGTGAAAGCTTGGTACAAAAAAAAATGCTAACAAGAAATTGATATGATTATGTAACGCTACCATTACATGGAGATTAGATAAACACAGGACAAGAACTCTGAAGTAGTTTAAACTTCACATAGAACACATTTACTGACGTCACAGACTGCGGCAGCTTTGCTTTGTCGAAGATGAAAGATGATGGATCTTACTGAAACACAACAATGAAGTCTTGATCTCTCTGAGCATCTCTTCTTGATAGATGAATCACCTGGAGCACACACTTCTTAAGTAAAACCAGGATATCAAAACTACCAGCCATTCAGAGTTGTAGACCGTTGCTCAGCTCACCCAATATTGCCATTCAGAGTTGTAGGCAGTTGCTCAACTCACCCAATATTGTCATTCAGAGTTGTAGGCAGTTGCTCAACTCACCCAATATTGTCATTCAGAGTTGTAGACCGTTGCTCAGCTCACCCAATATTGTCATTCAGAGTTGTAGACCGTTGCTCAGCTCACCCAATATTGCCATTCAGAGTTGTAGACCGTTGCTCAGCTCACCCAATATTGCCATTCAGAGTTGTAGACCGTTGCTCAACTCACCCAATATTACCATTCAGAGTTGTAGACCGTTGCTCAACTCACCCAATATTACCATTCAGAGTTGTAGACCGTTGTTCAACTCACCCAATATTACCATTCAGAGTTGTAGACCGTTGTTCAACTCACCCAATATTACCATTCAGAGTTGTAGACCGTTGCTCAACTCACCCAATATTACCATTCAGAGTTGTAGACCGTTGTTCAACTCACCCAATATTACCATTCAGAGTTGGGTTAAATTTAGTGTATTAGATTTTTTTTTTTTGTGGTTTAAATTGAGTGTTTTAGAAATGGGCATCATGCAGTGCCGGGTCATTGCCGGAATTAGACATAAGCTAAAACAAGCTATAGCTTAGGACCCGACAGTCCACGAGGTCTCAGTTGTCGGATTTTTCAGACGAGTTAATTATTACTTACATGAACCAAAGTGAACTTGATATATTTTAAACATTGTATTCAAGTATTGTTTGCAGGGTAAACTTATATATTGTAATCTACGAGAGAGATCTAGTGAACCAAATGATAAATGCGTAATAAGAAACTGTTTTAAAATTGTTAGTATTTTTTTTAAAAATTCAAATACTTTGATATTAGATAGTGAAAAGGCAGAGCTATGTTTTCAGTGTTTATTTGTGGCGGCAGAAGGTTCTGCTTTGGTGCACATCCTTGTGAGACTTTCGGATTAATTTTTTTAGCAAGAGACCTCCAAGCCGTCTACAGCTTGGGACCTCATCGAATCTAAATCCAACAACACTGTGTCAAGTTAGTACTTCACGCTTTCCCTATACCCAGCTTGCGTCACGCTTTCCCCATACCCAGCTTGCGTCACGCTTTCCCCATACCCAGCTTGCGTTACGCTTTCCCCATACCCAGCTTGCGTTACGCTTTCCCCATACCCAGCTTGCGTTACGCTTTCCCCATACCCAGCTTGCGTCACGCTTTCCCCATACCCAGCTTGCGTCACGCTTTCCCCATACCCAGCTTGCGTCACTTAACATGCTATATCTCAGTATAAAAGCATCGCGATTGGATGCCAGATAAATAGAATACAGAATAATAGTAAATGACACCCACTATTTGGCCACGATGTTATGAAGTGATATACTAGTAATTGTTGGAAGACGAAAATTGTTACATTAAAATCTTATTCTGGATGAAAGAGACGTTCGGAAAGTCACAGTGTGACAGAAAACGCATCGTAAAGAACTAGCACATGGTGGGAACTACAGTATTAGCAAACACACTCTAGGACGGATGCTACGGCATGCGACGGATCACATATGGGACTTTCCTGAGTCTGATTTTGAACCTTTGAACCTTTGAAAGTCACAAGGAAAAAAACAAATTGACTAGAGGTTCCAGCTAAAAATCTTTTTTTGTGAAAATTAAACTCTTAGATCATGACAGAGACTAAAATGGTTTTACCAAGCAACCATGCTGCACGTGTTTGTGAAAGACGATCAGACGAGAAAACACTTGTGGCAGGTACAGACTCCATGGTTAGAAAAAATAAGGGAAAAGATAAGTTTGTGAAAGCTTGGTACAAAAAAAATGCTAACAAGAAATTGATATGATTATGTAACGCTACCATTACATGGAGATTAGATAAACAGAGGACAAGAACTCTGAAGTAGTTTAAACTTCACATAGAAGACATTTACTGACGTCATAGACTGCGGCAGCTTTGCTTTGTCGAAGATGAAAGATGATGGATCTTACTGAAACACAACAATGAAGTCTTGATCTCTCTGAGCATCTCTTATTGATAGATGAATCACCTGGAGCACACACTTCTTAAGTAAAACCAGGATATCAAAACTACCAGCCATTCAGAGTTGTAGACCGTTGCTCAGCTCACCCAATATTGTCATTCAGAGTTGTAGGCAGTTGCTCAACTCACCCAATATTGTCATTCAGAGTTGTAGGCAGTTGCTCAACTCACCCAATATTGTCATTCAGAGTTGTAGACCGTTGCTCAGCTCACCCAATATTGTCATTCAGAGTTGTAGACCGTTGCTCAGCTCACCCAATATTGTCATTCAGAGTTGTAGACCGTTGCTCAGCTCACCCAATATTGTCATTCAGAGTTGTAAACCGTTGCTCAGCTCACCCAATATTGTCATTCAGAGTTGTAGACCGTTGCTCAGCTCACCCAATATTGTCATTCAGAGTTGTAGACCGTTGCTCAGCTCACCCAATATTGTCATTCAGAGTTGTAGGCAGTTGCTCAGCTCACCCAATATTGCCATTCAGAGTTGTAGGCAGTTGCTCAACTCACCCAATATTGCCATTCAGAGTTGTAAACTGTTGCTCAGCTCACCCAATATTGCCATTCAGAGTTGTAAACTGTTGCTCAGCTCACCCAATATTGCCATTCAGAGTTGTAAACTGTTGCTCAGCTCACCCAATATTGCCATTCAGAGTTGTAGACCATTGCTCAACTCACCCAATATTGCCATTCAGAGTTGTAAACTGTTGCTCAGCTCACCCAATATTGCCATTCAGAGTTGTAGGCAGTTGCTCAACTCATCCAATATTGCCATTCAGAGTTGTAGACTGTTGCTCAACTCACCCAATATTGCCATTCAGAGTTGTAGGCAGTTGCTCAACTCATCCAATATTGCCATTCAGAGTTGTAGACAGTTGTTCAACTCACCCAATATTGCCATTCAGAGTTGTAGACAGTTGCTCAACTCACCCAATATTGCCATTCAGAGTTGTAGACAGTTGCTCAACTCACCCAATATTGCCATTCAGAGTTGTAGACTGTTGCGCAACTCACCCAATATTGCCATTCAGAGTTGTAGACCGTTGCTCAACTCACCCAATATTGCCATTCAGAGTTGTAGACAGTTGCTCAACTCACCCAATATTGCCATTCAGAGTTGTAGACAGTTGCTCAACTCACCCAATATTGCCATTCAGAGTTGTAGGAAGTTGCTCAACTCACCCAATATTGCCATTCAGAGTTGTAGACTGTTGCTCAACTCACCCAATATTGCCATTCAGAGTTGTAGACCGTTGCTCAACTCACATATATATCTTACATCTTGCATCCTTCACGTGCCACTAAACGTCGTTGATAGTTCGCCAAGATTTCCTATTTTAGTTGATTTTTTCAACATTATCAAGGGATGTCATGTCCACTAAACTGGCCTCAATTAACAATGTCCTCTTTAGAGTTTCACGTGGTCGACCACTTTTTCTTTGACCTTTTGTGTTCCACTTGATAGCTTGTTATTTCTTTTGGCGAAAAAGCGCTCTCGAGTTCCTTGCGTGGGGAGACAGGCTTTCGCTCCCTTCCTGGACGGAGAGAGTTAAGGTGTTTCGATGCAGAAGCAAGTGGTTTGTCCGTCGAGCGAAGCATGTAAACGGCTAGCCAGCCAGGTTCGTGATAACGATGTAGTACGGTTTTGTCGACCGATGGTCTCGAAATTGGCCCATCTCTCGCAAAGAGTATCGGGTCTGCAGTATGTAACGTGTGTTGTTTGTGGGTGGCCAGGCTTTCTTCTCCGCTCGTTAGAGCAGAGAGAGCCGCCCCCGCCGGTTAAAGGAAATGAAACGCCGCCGGGGTCGAAAGGGATCCGCTCTGAGCAGAGCGCTGTCTCCCTTGCCCCACGTCGGTCTGTCGGCAGATATCCGACAAAGGTTCGGTGAAGAAATCTATCTGGTTGATCCTGCCAGTAGTCATATGCTTGTCTCAAAGATTAAGCCATGCATGTCTAAGTTCACACTGTCTCACGGTGAGACCGCGAATGGCTCATTAAATCAGTCGAGGTTCCTTAGATGACACGATCCTACTTGGATAACTGTGGCAATTCTAGAGCTAATACATGCTTACCAAGCTCCGACCCTCGTGGAAAGAGCGCTTTTATTAGTTCAAAACCAATCGTCGTTGCCCTTCGCGGGGCGCGGCGTCCCAACTGGTGACTCTGGATAACTTTGTGCTGATCGCATGGCCTTCTGTGCCGGCGACGCATCTTTCAAATGTCTGCCCTATCAAATGTCGATGGTACGTGACATGCCTACCATGTTTGTAACGGGTAACGGGGAATCAGGGTTCGATTCCCGCTGTTGGCGAGATCTTCAGCTGCCGTGCGTGGAGCGGTGCTCCTCCCGGCCAATGAAGAAATTTGCAAATGAGGTTGCCGCGCAGCATCACTGCGGAAAAGGCTTTTATTAGTTCAAAACCAATCGTCGTTGCCCTTCGCGGGGCGCGGCGTCCCAACTGGTGACTCTGGATAACTTTGTGCTGATCGCATGGCCTTCTGTGCCGGCGACGCATCTTTCAAATGTCTGCCCTATCAAATGTCGATGGTACGTGACATGCCTACCATGTTTGTAACGGGTAACGGGGAATCAGGGTTCGATTCCCGCTGTTGGCGAGATCTTCAGCTGCCGTGCGTGGAGCGGTGCTCCTCCCGGCCAATGAAGAAATTTGCAAATGAGGTTGCCGCGCAGCATCACTGCGGAAAAGGTGGTAGAAAGGATAAAGCGAAGCAAACAGTCAAATCACAGCGCCTCTGGTCTGGAGGTCGGCCACGTCCTGAGTGCAGTCATGTCGGGTGAAATGCATGAACCGGCTTGTCCCAGAGGTTAAGACGCTGCTGGCGAGACTCTTCAAATGCCGTGCGTGGAGTGAAGCTCCTCCCGGTTAAGGAAGTAAATGCGGAAAAGAAATAAAGGTTGCTGTGTGGAGCCGATGGGAAAAGGTGGTGGAAAGTGAAGTTTAACTGGTATGTCCAGTAGTATCGCTACGAGAGCTATACCACGGCACCCCTGCTCTAGAGGCCGCCCACGTCCGAAATACACCTACACTGGTGAATTTTGCCTAAACCGGCTCACACCAGGGGTGAAACTTGAAGGCTATGCATGTCACAGTACCTCTGCCCTAGAGGTCGGTCCCGTCCCAAACACGCCCATACTGGGATAATGCCTAAACCGGCTCAACCCATGGGTGGAAGTCACTAGTGGCGAGAATTCGTCCTCCTGGACAAAAGCTCCATCCTGGTCACAACTAGGAAGGGTAGCGGCCACGACCGCAAAATGCTGAAGTCGGAGACACTGGACCAGGGAAGTCTAGATAGGCAACCACCTCTCACCCGGCGGGGATGTTTGCGTATCCTAATCACGCTGAGGTTTTTCCGGTGAGAAAGTCCAACCCTGGACTGGATGGGCAACCACCTCTCACCCGGCGGTGATACACGGGTATCTCAAAACACGTCGATGTTTTCCGGTGAGAAAGTCCAATTCTTGCCTGGGTGGGCTACCGCCTCTCACCCAGCGGGGATGCACTGATATCCTAAACACGTCGAGGTCTTCCGGTGAGAAAGTCCAACCCTAGACTAAACTGGTGCAATGAAAACCACGGTGTCACGCAATCCCGCTTCCGAGACCCTCCAAGAATACAGGCTAAAGCACTGTGATACTCTGAACCCCTTGTGGTCCTTTCGTGGATCTTGTGTGGGCTATTTTGGACCACACAGGGGACCACGGGACCTAACGAGGACCACAGGCGTGAATTCAGTAGGTTCACAGTGCGGTTTTTGGTGGTAGAAGTGAACGAAGAAGAAGAAGAAGAAGATAGCTTGTTATGGGAATCTCTTGCTATTTCTTCTCAGCACATGACCGACATATGTCCATCTTCTTTTTCTGATCACCCATGAGACAGGTTATTATTTGCTCATCTGTCTTATCTCTGCATTGTTCTTGAATTCATTCCACGTTATACTGAGTATTTCCCTGAGGCATCTGTTTTCAAAAGAGTCTAATTTCTTGTCTATTTCTTTAGTTGTTTTCCAACTTTCACATGCATAAACGAGGGTGGACATCACGTTTGAATTGAATAATCTTAACTTGGTTTTTGTGCTTATAACTTTTGAATTCCATATGTTCTCAAGATTTTTTAAAGGACAATGCTGCTTTTGCAATTCTAATTCTAACTTCTTTCCTGGTGTCACCATCCTGGTCTACGTAGCTGCCAAGGTATGCAATTTGGTTTACTTCATCAACAACTGTTCCTTCTACGTATAGTTTTCATTCTTGATCAGTGGGAAGTTTCATTATCTTTGTTTTGTCTTTGTTAAGTTCAAGACCTATTTGCTAGCCAAGGACGACGGAGAATCTGTTTTTTTCCCTGCATCGATTTCACATTGTCACTGATAAGAGTTATGTCATCTGCAAAATCAATATCTTCTATGTGGGTCCCAAATGAATAATTACATAATGAGATAATTCGGAATGGGACTCAAGTCTAAACACGAAATTTATTCATGTTTCATGTGCACCTTAAACATACAGTCGGAGGGTATTCACTCATTCATGTGCATGTCCCTTGCGGAACTTTGCCTCCCTAACAGCTCTCATGTAGGCCTCTCGGTTGTGAGCAAGATGCCCTCTGCTGATGCATCAATTTGCAGATCCTCAACGATGTCTTGCAGCCATCTTCGCCTTGGTCTTCCTCTCTTTCTTTTTCCCGTTATGTACCCTTCCAAGATGGTCTTCTCTAGATTATAATGACGTTTTATGTGTCCAAAATAATTATCTTTTCTCTCTTTAATCCTCTTTACTAGCCAGCCATCTTCAATATTAAGTTCTTGTAGTATGGATATATAATTACAGGAGGGTAATTTTATACAATATTTAAAAATAATTTTATGTATGAACCAAAGTTTGTTTACACTTAACTGTTAGAGAACGAAGGTGTCACTATCTCAGCCAACCATGTGGACCGTCTGTGGTTATTTGACATCACCATCACTCCTGGTTATTAATGTATATTCTACAGATAACCAGTCATATGTTCACACATATGCACTTAACATTAACAATATGACGTATCATTAATACAGAGAAAAAAAAAGAATGTGTTCCCGGTAAGTAAGCAGCCCAGTTCTGTCAGCACAACACCTGTATCAGCTGGTGGGTGAGCAACGGCGACAAGCAGTGCCTGGACGTCGTTCCCCACCCGTGACGCCGTGCTTGATTAGAACTTTACGGTACACCGAACTTTATTTATTAATGTACTTCAGGTGAGAAAAAATATCAGAAGCAGCTTAGGGACCAGGAAGTGGATCCTCTAGGAAAGAGGAGGTATTCTGCCGTACAGGGCTTTTTAAAGACTCATCTGCCCCATTAACATGGGGCCTTTTTTTGTCTTAGAAGCCTCTCTGTGATTGATAAACTGACATGCTTTTGTAAGAGATGTCAAATAAGTAGCAGCGTGACTTGGAGTGACGGCCCTGGGTGTGTCAGGCTGATGTCCATTACAAGCTCATATTTCCCCTGCGTGATGTTGATTGTTCTGGAGATACATGTGTGTGTGTTTATATGTTATATGGTGTAAACGTGTGTGGCCTCTTGTGTTGGCAATAAACCATCCTTCTATTTTTCCTCGGTCAGTTTGAGCAGTTAGTTATTGTTGGTGGAGCTAGGCAACGAATGAGATGATAACTTGTTTTCCAGCCAACTAAGTCATTTAGGGGAGCTTATATAGACACCAGCTGAAAGGGAAAAGAGCTTGGGTAGTGGATCATATGGAGAGGCTCAGTAATTGAGAGAGTTCCAGGCACAGCTGTGCTTCATTGGGCACTAACTCATTACATAAAGACCAGTAATTTAAGCCACGAGCACCAGAGAAGTCTCTATGACGATGATAAAGATAAGAGAGAAAGAAGCAAGATGGAGAGAAGAAGTGAAAAGTTAAAGAAAAATAAAGCACCCAAAGTAATAAGTAATAAACCAAAAACTTTACACTTGCTTGTTCTGTTATGAATTCTCGCAGCACTAATCTTTCAGTAAGCCCATGACATACTTTCACCCATGTCGTTTAAAGGTACTTCTACAGGGTTAACAAGGTCATCTTCATGGTCACTATTATCACGATCACCTTGTCCCAGATCCATTTCCGCTATTTCACTGTCACCCAGTGAATGAACAACTAGAGCCTGATCATCAATGTTAAAAGCTTCTTTGATGTCAACTTTCCCCAAGTTTAAGACGAACTCCGATGGTATCATTTTTGCATATAAAGGGCGAATATCATTCCATCATTCTTGTTCTCACTTTATACACGGAAGCCTTCAAAGTCAGCACTTTGTTCATCGTCATCGTCACTGAAGATAATGACGGGCCAGAGATTTCTTTATCTCCCAGGGCTGCTGAATAAACTGTATGTTAATGTTCCTGTGGTTTTTACTGCAACACGTCATATGCCGTCTTGTTGGCGTTCAAGAAGTTTCAGATTTTGGATCATTTCGGGTTTTGGATTTTCAGAATAGAGATCCTCAGATGCCCAGTCATATATTTATATATAGTGGGGAATTTTTTTTTCTTTCCCTTCTTGATCGTCTTTGTTAAGTATTTTGTCTGAGAAACACCCGAGTCGAAATGTTTATATACACCTCCCGCTGCCTCTCTTAATACATCACTGAGTGCACGTAATAACATTAAGACACGAACAAGTCGAGTCGAAAACTATAATTTTCTGAGCAGACATTTCAAAGGCAGATTTTTTAAATATAAAGAAAAAAAAAGACGTACAATTCGTGTTGTGTCTGCAGCTGAAACACAGCACCTGTGTATTGACATCCAAGTCGACCTTTGTGATGAAACAATAGCCCCCATCGATGCCGAATCCTGAAAAAATCGAAATCTATAACCAATTTACCCTAATGAAAACTTCCATGAACTTTGGATAACTGGTTCTCGAAGCTGTATTCCACGATGCCTTCCTTGTAAAACTGAAATCTCTGCTCTCGATTGTAATGAGTTGCCTTTGGCTCTTGGATATAATAAGTTGAAGGCTTTTATTTCGGAACCTAAGCCTTTGTTGAAAGGAACCATCCAAGCGTAGGAACCGAAGGCTGAGATGAATAACATATTAGGAAGCTGGAGGAAGCAGCCCAGGGAGCTGTCGATAATATGAGCGTATGTTAGTGAAAAGCTTAACAATGAAACAGGCTGGCTTCAAAATTCGCACAAACGGTCTGTCCATGTCCTTTCTGCGATCTACGAACACTCAGATCCATTTACAGGTTTCTATTTCCAGTTCGCAAGGGCTTTGTTTCTCCAACATGGCAGCATGACTGGAGTTTTGAAAAATAAAATCTTGGAACGTCTTATGCAGGAACAAGTTTATTTTGAAAGCGCTGGGTTTTTCTATGCTTTAATAACACAAAGTTACACAAAGACACATGTAGAGAACGCTGGTTCCCGTTTCTATATTCGCAGTGGATATCACGATATTCTAGAGCGTCATTCGTTTAAAAGGAAAGTTTATTTATTCATGTATCCATGGAGTTTACTCTTCTCTATTTCATATTCACATTTGAAGCTCCTCAGTTTACTTTCTCCGTTTCTTATTCCGTGCCCATGGGCAGAATATTTCATGAATTTCAAGAAAACAAAGAATAAAACAAAAAGAAGTACAAATCAACTGAAACTGTAAAGAAAAATTACGAAAAAGTATAGGACCCAGGCAGTTAAATTATTTTAGTCAAATCGAGAAGCACAGTATACTAAAGAATACCACATTCAAAGGAAAAAAGAGCTAAAGGATGACAATGATATAAACGGATAGACTACATAAAAAGATAGACTAGGCTTATCGAGGTGTGCTTTGAAAACAATGGCCTGGGCAAGTTTGGGCGGTATTAACAGACAACTTTCTAGAAGGATGCACAGGATGATGATCTATTTATTTATATTTATTACTGGAAAGTGTCATGATCGATCTGTTTCTGTTTATAAAATAACATGATATGAGAATGCAACACATGTAACATGATATGAGAATGCAACACATGTAACACGATATGAGAATGTAACACACGTAACATGATATGAGAAGGTTTGTGACTTGGGAAGAAAAGAAGTCATCACTGTCTACAGTTAAAAGAGGAGGGATGCACATAAATCTATCAATATCGGCGTTGATAATCTAAGAAATGAGAAGTGAACTATAAGTTTTTCCTTCTATTGGCTGACTTGGAGCTTGGCAAAGTTTCAACCATTTATTGTTGTTGTTGGTATGTCTACACAATCTTCTTCAACTGAAGAAGGCTGGCTAGTAAGGAGGATTAAACCGAGAAAACTTAAATATTTTGGACACATTAAACGTCATAATAATTTAGAGAAGACAGTCTTTGAAGATAGATAATGGGAAAAATAAACAGAGGGACATGCAAATGACTGACTGACTGACACAATCTTAGAACTGATTATCTGATGACATTGCGTTCTCGCTAGGGAAATTTAACCAAATCTTTGCTGATCCGACCTTCTAGCGTAGCGATCAAAGCACTCGTCTAGCAACCAAATGGTCGAGGGTTCGAATCCCCAGCTGAGCGGGATTTTTTTTCCACCAATACGGCCCTGACGTTGACCCAGCCTGGTAAAGTGGGTACCAGAGAAAATCTGGGAAGGAAAGGCAGCGAGGAAAGGAACTGGCCATCCTACCTCTATACGCTGATGGCCCAGCATAATGTCTCTAACGCTTCATCCCCTACGGCATTTGCTATGGGACTATCTTTATACCTTTTTTTTAAACGTTAGTATGTTGCTAACACAGCATCACATTAAGCAGTGAGGTGGGGGGGGGGGGGGGGATTCTAAATAGCGTAAATTGTCGGCTTTAACTCTGGTCATGGATGACATAATGGTAAAGTTTCGCTTCAAGAATTAGTGTTACACAAGAGAGAAAGATTCAGGTCGCCGATGTTGATGGGAAAATAGCCCAGTAACAGCAGAACATTTTGCAACAACACACACGCGCCGCGACAGTCAAGACCCAGTGAGACCCATCCAAATTCTTTCCCTATTGTGTCTGTAGTTTAAATGGTCAAAACACACTATGGAGTGAAGTGGGGGTAAATCTTCTGATGATCAGTGGTGCCAGCAGTACCAAGACTAAGCCTGATAGTTTCATTATCACAAGGTGATGCTGGTTTCTATAATAAATTGTTTACTACCTTCAAACATGGCAAGTTCCTTACATTGGTTTGTTGTTTTTTTTCGTTGGAACATGTGCTGTCAGCATGCAGAGTATAATTAGGTCAAGGATACTACACCTGGCGGCACAACAGAGTGCTGCAGGAACTAGTAGCCATTGTAGACAGGGCAAAAGATAAAGCAAATAACAGAAAAAGAGTTGAGGTCCCATCTAAATACTTCATAGGCGCTGGTACGACATCGAATATTGAAATCAGGGACATTCCCTTACCATCACTGCTAGATGGTGGAAATGACTGGGATGTGATAACGGATCTACCAGGAAGAAGAGAATACCCGACTGCCATCAAGAACACACAAATGCTACCGGACATTGTAGTGTACTCCATAGAAAAACAGGAACTAATAATGATCGAGCTTACGGTTCCATACGAAACAAGAATAGAAGAGCAACATCTATTCAAATGTGAGAAGTATAATGACCTGGTCAAGCAACTGAGACAGGGGGCAGGAGTCAGGGCAAACGTGATAGCTCTAGAAGTGGGAGCAAAAGGATTCGTAGCAACATCAGCATACGACCTATATAAACAACTGGGCATAAAGGGACAAACAAGAGCAAGGGCATTGAAAAGCCTTTCAGAAACAGCAGAAAAGGCCCCATGCTGGCTGTGGAGTATGCGAAACAAGCATTGAGAACATGAATGTCGTTTGCCACAACCAATACCAGTCCTCCGTAGCTAAATCGCTAAAAGACGCACTTCAAAGTGCAGTGCCAACTCAATTCCGGGACAAAAAAAAGCAACAACTCACAAGACCTCTGGGAGTCATGACCTAGAGGAGCCCACCCCACCCCCACTCCCCCCCCCTTAGTGTGTCAGGAGTTTAATAGGGCCGAAGCACGTGTCTGAGGGGTGGTACTTCCTCTGATGATTTGAAGGAGTTGTGTTGTTTTTCTGCTCTCTATAGTAGAGTTTCCTGCATACTTTCTAATTTATTACTACCTATCTTCAGTTTGAGCCTTTTTTATGTTCAAGTCATTCTTATCAAAAATGTCCTTCAAGTGACCAATTTGGTATTTAAGCTTCCATTATCTACACGGAGAAGACAAGCTACGGATTGTAAGGTCATACTGTAAAGATACAGCGGACTTTATGAAAACGAGACCTCAATCCTCACACATCATTTACAGGAACATATCATTTACAGGAACACATCATTACAGGAACACATCATTTACAGGAACACATCATTTACAAGAACATTTGACCGCATGAGCAAGTGTGAAGACTAAAATACGAATAAAAGACTTTCTTGTGCCAACTTGCTCGTAAATGTTTTCAGAAAATGCGGAATTTCACATGCAACATTTTCCTACTGGGTCTGCAAAAGGCGGAAGGGATTTCTGATTATCAAAATTATTTTTGCTTTTTTTTTTTTTTGATACCGAAAAGTTTACCGAAAAATTTGGTGCTCAAGTAAGTAAAGCATCTTTGAAAGAATTGTATACTACTGTATAATTGTATAATATTATTATATAATATATTGTATAATTTTAATATTCAGAATAAAATCATGTTACGTACAAAGAAACTGAAACAGTGTTTTCATTTTATGTATGGATGGATGGATGGATGGATGGATGGATGGATGGATGGATGATGGATGGATGGATGGATGGGTGGATAGATGGATGGATGGATAGATGGATGGATGGATAGATGGATAGATGGATGGATGGATGGATGGATAGATGGATGGATGGATGGATGGATGGATAGATGGATGGATGGATAGATGGATGGATGGATGGATGGATGGATGGATGGATGGATGGATGGATGGATGGATGTGAAAAGTTGCAATGGTGTGCAGTGCGTTCCCGTGAACAGAGGCTGATATTTATCAAAGCTTCTAGTTATCCTTTGAATGCACCTACCAGATGTGCACAGCTTGTTCTAGTGTGTCTCGCTCTTCAGACAACATTCTCATATTTCTGAATAGTTTCCCTGAATGAAGCGTGCGGGACAACAGCTGGTTTGATGACTGTAATTTTTTCTTCTTTTTTTTACTGACTGCAGCTGAATAATATTCGGAATACAATCATGCCGTGTAGAGGTCAGCTGAAACGTTTATACAAGGCAGGCATAAAGCATAGCTGAAGTTTTAAAATGGAAAATAAATTAAGCGGCATACATGTTTTTGGAAAAACAAGTGAACTGAAACCAAGAAAAGTGGGTATTTTTTATTATTACTGACAGTCATATTTAGGTTTTGAAAATTACAACTGTTAGATAACCGCCATTACATTTGATACATTCAGCCAGGCGTCTGGAAAATTCCTGCATAACACCATTTAACATGTTCAAAGGGATATTTTTAATGCAGTGTCGGATTCGATCCTTTAGGTCTGCAACTGACTGTGGTCGACTAGCATACACCGTGTTCTTGAGGTACCCTGCAAAAAGAAGTCTGCTGCTGATAAATCCGGCGATCTTGCTGGCCAATGAATATCCCCAAATCTGGAAATAAGACGATTGGGAAATGCTTGTCGCAGCATGGCCATGGACTGACGGGCTGTGTGGGCAGTTGCTCCATCTTGTTGAAACCATATTTGTCTCTTATTTCTGCTGGCCAACTCTGGAATGAAGTATTCAGTTAGCATCTGCACATATTGATCGGTATTAACAGTAACAGGATGCCCGTCTTAGTCTTCAAAGAAAAAATACGGGCCAATGACGCCGAATGATGCAGCGCCACACCACAATGTTACTTGTTCGCTATGGAGCGGTTTCTCATGCAGTAATTGTGGATTTTCAGCTGACCAGTGTCTGAAATTCTGCTTGTTCTCACTTCCTGACAACTCAAAATGTGCTTCATCAGATTATGAGATTATTGAAGAAATTTGAATTTTATTCAGTGCGTGCTAGAACATCGACAGCAAAGTCAAGTCTGTTAATTTTATCCAAATCATTCAGTTGCTGCACAACTTGCATCTTGTAAGGGTGGAAATGGAGATGATCACGAATGATGCGACGTAGCAGCGATCCAACATACCAAATGCCAAAGCGTGCCTAACAACTGATCTCCGAGGACTTCTTGAATTCGCTCAGGTGTCTGTTGAGTTCTTGGACGACCAGTAGACTTGTTATTAAGGCAATTAGCGGTTTCCTTACATTTTTTGACACACTTCAAAATGGTTCTCCGGTAGGGAACATTATCACGGGGATGCAACTCAAAATGGGGACGAAACTTTCCTTATACAGTAATAGACGATCCCCCACTTTTAAAATAAGTTTCAACGGTGAATGCGCCATGTTGTGTTTGCCAAGAAGCCATTGTTAAAAATGACCGGTTGTCTGCTTCATCTCTGACGTCATGTTTTTTTTCACACGTATTTAGTTTCTGCGCACTACGTCAGTTAAATCCAGCTATACTTTATACCGGACCCTGTATATTAGACAAAGATGGATGGATGGATTAATGGATGGGTGGGTGGGTGGGTGGGAGAATGGATAGATGGATGGATGGTGGTGGTTGGATGGATGGATGGAAAGATGGATGGATGGATGGATAGGTAGCTGGGTGGATTCGTGGATTGATGGATGGATGGGTGGATAGATAGATAGATAGATAGATAGATAGATGGGTGGGTGGGTGGGTTCATGGATTCGATAGATGGGTAAATTGGTGGGTTTGTGGATTGATGGACATATGGATGGGTGGGTGGGTGGGTGGGTGGGTTCGATGGATGGGTGGATAAATTTCGCACGATCAATCAATTATCTACAACGTGTACTAGAACAACAAGTGATCTGTGCAAGTTCTAGTGTAGACTGTTCGTGTGCACACCCATCGCGTTAAAACATTTCATGTAACGTCCTAAACTTGATATCTCTGTCTTTTTAAAGTATTTTTAAAAATAAAACTATTGTGTTATGTCCCCTTTTGACATCCTCAGTACCAACGCTAAGCCTACAATGTTTCATTCTCATACCCGCCGTACGTACATCTTAAGACAGCATTCGCAATTTTTTTTTTCGAGAAGGTGACCTGGTGCAGTCAGCCCCTGACACTCAAACGCCCTAGCCCTCCGTTCTCCTCCGCTTAAAAAAAAAAAAATCCTCGAGAACTGTATATTGGAAGCGCACCAAAAGATGGAAGAGATATCCGAAGGATAGATTACGGTAACGGTGAAGATAAGGTATGAAAAGATAAAAAGAAGCCTTACCATTTCTCGAAGAGTAGATTATGTGCAGAGAAGATAAGAAGTTACAGGGAAGATGAGTGAAAGTGTGATTGTTTTGGCATTAAAGACAAGAGGCAGTGGTAAGATTTGACACAAAGTTAAGAATATTTTTTTTTAAATGAATAACAGTGTGGGGAAATGGATAAAGGACATACATGGATTAAGAATAAAAGTTGAAAAGCAGAGGAAGTTACAGTTAAAGAAAGAGACTGTTCCGCGCAGAAAGTCGAAAGAACACGAAAAGAAAAAGAAAACGCAGAAAAGTTAGAAGGCATCAAAAATGACACTGGAAATAGAAGCAAAGAATATGAAGAAGGTGAAATAAAGGAAAGCAACATGCACAATATGAGCATAAGAGATTACTGGCCGCGTAATGAAAAGATGGAATGTTTCTAATGTTCATAGAAAGTAACAGGGATAGAAAGAAATTGTAGAAACAAACATCAGGGCAAGAAAAACAAAACGAAAAAAACAAGACCTAAAGAACAAGTTTTGAAAAACAAGACAAAAAGAACATAGCTAATGGAACACGAGAAGAAAAACTAGATAAGAAGAACATAGCATGAATTAAAAGAAGAACACAAAAAGAACAAGAACAAGACAGAAAGACAGAACAAGAATGGTAAAACGTGAAGAACAAGACGTCATGAACAAACAAAGAACAGCAAGACAATAGAAATAAGGCTAAAAGAACAAAGCATCATGAACAATGCAAGAAGAACAAGACAAAAACAACAAGACATCATGAACAAGAAAAAAAGAACAAGACATTATGAATAGTGGGAGAAGAACAAGGCCATAAGAGCAAGACATCATGACCTATGCAAGGAAAAAAGAGACAAAAAGAATAGGATAAGAAGAGCAAGGCAAAAGAAAAAGACACAATGAGAAGTACAGGATAAGAAGAGCAAGACAAGAAGAACAAGACTAGAAGAACAAGACGTCATGAATAATGCAAGAAGGCCAAGACAAGAAAACCAAAACTAGGGAAAACAAGATAAGGACGAAGCAAGAATAGTAAGACAAGAAGAACAAAGCAAGAAAAGCAATACTAGAAGCACAAGATAAGAACAGGACTAGAACAACAAGAGAAGAAGAACGAGCCAAGAACAATAAGACATGAAGAACAAACTAAGAAAAGCAATACTAGAAGCACAAGATAAGAACAAGACTAGAACAACAAGAGAAGAACGAGCCAAGAACAATAAGACATGAAGAAAAAGTCAACAAGAACGAGGCAAAAAAGATAAGACAGAAGGCGTGAAGATAACACGAAGATAAGAAAAAATAAATTTGAATGTAAACATAAGAAACCAAAACTGAGTCATCGCAAACACAAGTTTAGACAAGGCCAAAATTTTAAAAAAAACACGAGAGAGATGTATTACAGACTAATGTAAAGATGTTGAAGGATGTTATGATATAGAGAAAGATGAGAGGGATGTAGCACAGACTAATGTAAAGATGTGAGAAGGATGTTATGATATAGAGAAAGATGAGAGGGATGTAGCACAGACTAATGTAAAGATGTGAGAAGGATGTTATGATATAGAGAAAGATGAGAGGGATGTAGTACAGACTAATGTAAAGATGTGAGAAGGATATTATGATATAGAGAAAGATGAGAGGGATGTAGTACAGACTAATGTAAAGATGTGAGAAGGATGTTATGATATAGAGAAAGATGAGAGGGATGTAGTACAGACTAATGTAAAGATGTGAGAAGAATGTTATGATATAGAGAAAGATGAGAGGGATGTAGTACAGACTAATGTAAAGATGTGAGAAGGATATTATGATATAGAGAAAGATGAGAGGGATGTAGTACAGTCTAATGTAAAGATGTGAGAAGGATTTTGTGATACAGAGAAAAAAATGAGAAGGATATAATACAGTCTAATGTAAAGATGTGGGAATGATGTTATGATATAGAGAAAGATGAGAGGGATGTATTACAGACTAATGTAAAGATGTGAGAAGGATGTTATGATATGGAGAAAAATGAGAGGGAGGTAGTACAGACTAATGTAAAGATGTGAGAAGGATTTTGTGATACAGAGAAAAAATAAGAGGGATATAGTACAGATTAATGTAAAGATGTGGGAAGTATGTTATGATATACAGAAAAATGAGAGAGACCACAATTTCTCCCTTTGTCCACTCGTTTTTTTTAAAAACCAGCCCATTTTCTCACTTTTTTTTCCCTTTATTGTTTTCTTTCTGTTATTCGTTTACTCTGTTCAGTCTACTGACATTATTGAATTCTTCTTCATTTGAAAAATATTTAGTTACAGGATACTGATGTACGGAGTCAGTGAACCATGACCAGTGACTTGGTTTTAAAACAAACCAGATTTAAGTTCCCTGTTCATCTGATTTGTACGGGAAGACGGGCTGGACTCGTCTTAGCAGGTGTAGGAGAGAGCTGATATAAGATATCCTTACGCCTGGACGTGTAAATGACTGGAAAGAGTCAGTCAGTCAGTAATTTGCATGTCCCTAGCGGAACTTTGCCTCCCTAACGGCTCTCCTGTAGGCCTGTCAGTTGTAAACAAGATGCCCTGCTGCTGACGCATCCATTTGCAGATTATCAACGATGTCCTGTAGCCATCTTCGCCTTGACCATGGTCATCATGCCGTCTGTTGCAAGTAGCTGATATCGTAGTTTCCTGTGAAAAGAAATTCAGTTCATGGATTTACAACAGTTATAACTGAAATAACTATCTTAACATCTGAAGACATCATTCACGCAAACTTGATTTACAAAAGTTATACCCTAAAATAAGGTCGTCTGAGCGAGCCTAGTGGCTAGTGCGTTTTGTCTCTCACTTGAGATCGATGGGTCAAGTTCAGCTAGAGGAGCTCCAGTCACCCACCTGTAGAAGTAGAAACCCAGATGCAGAAGGTACGTCGGTCAGGCGACCACATTATCCCCCTAGAGTGTGCTGACAAGTAAAAGAAAAGAAAATATAGGCAGTGATAGCATACCTCCTAGGTGCCTCTATGACATGATATGGAAACATTGGCTGGACATTAGCAGTTAGATAGAGGCAATGCCCGGGCGATGTCTTCTTCGTTGTGCCTAGGGATGTAGTATTATGGCGATATTTTTCCCGTGCCGACCTCATATGTTGTAGATTATGTAATTGTGTAGTTAGCTTCTGGATGTAGGTTTCTGTGTTACATATCGATATGGAAATTCTGCGTATGATTTCAGTGTGATTTATCAGTATATCGGATGGGCAACATGTTTGATTCGTTATTATGCCCTCATGTAGATTGATCTTTGCTGCAGCAGCGCGGTTACATAGAGGTGTGTCATGACAGCAGTAGCTGCGTGGAGATAAGTCCCATCACACATTAGATTCGTAGTGTAGGCTACGTGTAGGGCCAAGAGAGTCTGGGACCACAGGTCCATCAGGTTTAAATAATGCAACATAAGAAGTCATTATCATATGATATCATGCTTAATTATCGTTATAATGACATCTGTCTTGATGTCATGTTGATGTCGATGTCAGTTGTATGTGTTGTTGTGGCGTATACTGAAATAAAATCCTGTGTCCTTAATTTCAGACTTGGTGATCTGTACTGCATGTCAGTGTACTGTGTACTGATTAATTACTCAGAATTTATGCATAATTCGCGTACAATATACCAAGGGAGGGGGGAACCTGGGTTGGCGGTCATGATGGGGGAGCTAGATTGGCCTCGAGTACGGCAGTACATTCCCAAGGGATTGTTGGTCTGTAACAGCTGGATAAAATATCCCCCCCCCCCTACAACCAGTTATAAAAACGTAAACTAGACACCAACGAGTTTTATGTGTACTACGTCCAGCACTGTGTTAATATTTTAAGAATATTGTGGGTACGAAAATAAGAAAAAAATATAATTTGGATTTCATCAGCATCATCAGGTGCCGTGCCGACTGGTGTTGGCTATTATGCTTTTCCAGAGTACTAGATAAATGCAGGCCATCAGCTCATTTGGTGATCTCCTCTCACACCATCTCGTCAGAGTGTCCAGCATCATTTCTCTCGGTCTTCCCCTGGCTCTTCTTCCCTTTATTTTTCCTGTTGTTACAATATTTTCAATGCCGATTCTTCTCATTGCATGTCCTATGAAAGCATATTGTCTCTCTCTCTCTCTCTCTTATTTTTTTTTTTACAAAATTTTTGTCTCTCCAGTTCTTCTCAAACATTCTTCGTTAGTTACTTTTGCTGTCCTGGGGATTCGCAACATTCTTCTAATAAACCACATTTCTGCTGCTTCCAATGATTTTTGTGCAGACTTGCCTATTGTCCATAATTCACTTCCATGTAACAAGATAGGTTCAATATAGCATTTTAGGACTTTAGATTTGGATTTAAAATTTAAAAAAAAGAAAGAGAGGAAGACAGCTTTAAGGTGACGAACCGTTGTAACTCATGCCCAGTGCAGGAACTGTTGGGCATGTGTCAGATATTTCCAGCCATGAAAAGCTGCACAAACGCGCTGGGAGACGAAACATTGGAAAGATTATTTCTCCAGGGAGATACAGGGAGACGTGGGGAGACTCACGGGGATATGAGGGAGGTAATGGAGTGTTAGATCATGTCGCAGTTAAAGGAGAAAATGGAAATAATTTTAGGAAGGTGAGCAAGTTCGCTTCCCCCGCCCCCTCTCCTTTTTTCCTCATGACTTCGGATAGGAAGTAGGGCTTGAATGAAATACTCATATGTTTTCCCCTTTTTTATAAAGAAATTGGGGGGTGGGAGGTTGATTTTATAATGAAAATATAAACTGGAATATTCATCGTGCATTTTAAAATATCTGAATGAAATTTTTAATATTATTTTTAAAAACTGTTTGAAATATGTTTTAAAGAAAATATCTGAATTTATGTAGAAGCAACTTCTCATGATTTTCCCTGAAATGTACAGCGTGTGTGGGAAGATGACAACTAACAATTATCTGATCTGACCTGGCTATTAATACAGAAATAAAACATTTAATTACCCCTTCCCCTAAATTTTAAACTCTCATTTTTGTTATAAACGTTTATACTCCGACAGAGTTCACGTCCTGGCAAGCTTCTAATCTGAATTAATGTTTTCCCAATCCTAAATCCTGATAATTATTCAAGCCTGATTTTTTTTACATTTCTTTAAAATCTTTCCCCACTAAATTACAGCATTATTACAAACCCTCAACAACTTAGCGAATTCTGTATAAAAAAAAACTCTTCTCGTTGAATTACATTCGTAAATGAGTGGAAAATTTTACGTTAGTCCGTATCAGCTCTTCAAATATCATGGACACAAAGAAGAACAAATGTATCCATACTACAAGAACTTAATATTGAAGAAGGTTGGCTAGTAAAAAGGATTAAACAGAGAAGACTTAAATATTTTGGACACATTAAACGTCATGAGAATTTAGAGAAGGCCGTCTTAGAAGGATACATAATGGGAAAAAGAAAGAGAGGAAGACCAAGGCGAAGATGGGTGCAAGACATCGTTGATAATATGCAAATGGATGCATCAGCAGGGCATCTTGCACACAACTGATAAGCCTACAGGAGAACTGTTAGGGATACAAAGTTCCACAAGGGACATGTGAAATGACTGACTGACTGACCTTGTCAGTTATAAGTCAGTTTGATGCTGTGTGGACAAATATTTCTGTTCATGATTCTCTATTTTTGCCTCTGGTTTGATATTTCTAATCAGTTCAATGGGATGTCCTTTCTTTTTCTTTTAACATTGTCTGCCCAGTTAGATAGGTATACTGTCGACCCAGTTAGATAGATATACTGTCGACCCAGTTAGATAGATATACTGTCGACCCAGTTAGATAGATATACTGTCGACCCAGTTAGATAGATATACTGTCGACCCAGTTAGATAGATATACTGTCGACTCAGTTAGATAGATATACTGTCGATCCACTTAGATAGATATTCTGTATTTTGCTTGATCTGCTTCTCTCTATTTTTCCCCATGACTTTCCCCACTGATTCCCTAACTTCTGTTTTCACGTGGAGCCTCCAAATAACTTTTATTGTCTTTTCCTTAATGTTTTAACTGGTTTTTGCTCTTCTGAAACTTCTCTGGGAACGACTTCATTGTGTTCTTCTGATCGCTCAAAGCGTGGACTGCAGTATTTTCAATTTATATTTCGTCTATTTATGGCCCAGAACTCACTAGCGTGTAGGGCTGTTTGTATCAACGAAATAAATAAGATGGTACAAAGTCTGTGATATTTATGAGTGCCTCTCTTCTCCCTCTCCTCTTTTTATTATTAAACCTCTCGGTTTTACTAACCCAGTGGTACCAGGTTCAGTCCCAGCAGTGGGATTTTTTTCATGGTACACAGCAAAGAAAAAAAAAAGGCCCCGGGGTCGACCCAGCCTCTAAAAATTGGTACCAGAGAAATCTGGGAAGGTAAATGCGGCCAGGTGTGGTACTGAGACCATATCAGACTTTCATGTGACGAAGGTCTTGGAAATACGGACCTAACACTGTACCCCCCAATATGCCTTAATGGCATGGGAAAGGGAATTTTACCCCACTTTCCCTTTATTAGAAGTGGTTCCATGAAATGTATAACGGCCCTATTATAATACAAATAAAGAAAGTGTACACCTTAGAACTGGTATTATGAGGGCGGCCCCTTCCCCTCCCTCACTGTCCATCCCGACCAAGACTTTTATTTTACTTGTTTATTATTTTTTCTTTCCAGTTTGTAGTTCTATACAATTTGTAGATATACCGTACAGTGTCTTCTTTTCACATAGTTGTTCCTGACATATAGTAGCAAAGCTGTTAGTGGAATAGTCTCTCATAGGAAAGATCCATGGTTCAAATCCTGTCAAAGACGCCATAGTTATCCAGCTGTAAATGGATACATGACCCCTGATGGAAAAAAAAAAAGGAAAGACAACCAGGCAGGATGCAAGTCATTCACACCAGAGTCTCTGACAGGTCACGGACAATATGCACGCTATCACGTCTCCCAACGTGTCCATATGGCATAACAGGACTAATGCAACATTTCCTATTCCTGCTTTAGCTAAATTCATAGAACAAACAGCCATCTAGGACATCAGGTGGGTATAGGTGGTAACAGTAATTTATGAGAGTAATTTTGTAGATCGGTGCCACTCCCCCCTCCCTCCCTCCCCATATATGTTTTTATTCACTACAGGCCCACAATTAAAACAGAGGAAAACACTCCAGGCCCCGGAGAGATAACACTGGCTAGACCCCCCCCCCCCCCAATTTCACAAGGGGCCTGGTTGGTGATATTATAACTTCACTGGATAGAAAATCTGAGGTCTAACCTGCACACGAATACTGCCATTCTAAACCTTTGTCATTTCACTCCAAGAAGATGGGAGCTCGGTGTGTGATGGGAGCTCGGTGTGTGATGGGAGCTCGGTGTGTGATGGGAGCTCGGTGTGTGATGGGAGCTCGGTGTGTGATGGGAGCTCGGTATGTATCACTTTATTATGCCCTAGTCTCGCTATTTTCTGTATGCTTAATTTGTACCTGAAAGCTCTATCCTGTCTAAATTTGTCAAGATATTGGCTGTATTTAAATCTTGTCGTCTTTCTTAAAGCAGGATTGATATGTGAAGTTTATAAGCGGCAATAATTTAAAAGAAGAGCCGGTAAATAAATCAGTTGTTTTTTTTTCCTGTTTGCAATCACTAATAAAGCTAGTGAAATTCACTCATTGTCCATGAAGATTTTGGAACTGGACTTAAATAATAAAGCTTGCTTGAATGTTTCCAGTTGCTGAATGTTCCTACATGATGTGGGTATGGATAGTCTGTTCTTCTTGTCAAATGAGGTCAGTAGTAGCACTTCATAAATTTCGTTTATGCTTTGTGTTGCACACAGGAACACAGGGTGTTACTCTCCTAACGTGTTGCAATTATATATTTTTAATAAGCTCCACTACCCCAGGAAATTACTTCAAGTTCTATCTCCTCTGATAGGTCTGTATTATATAGTCTAGTTTCCAGATTAAATACTTTTTTTCAAAAGGATTCGAAAAGGCTATATATAACGCCCAAAGAGAGAAATCTTATGCAACATCTCGGGATAAAATAACATAATGGAACAGCTAAAATTAAGGAAATCCCTTGCGTAAAATTTTCAATACCACGATGCATCAAAAAAAAATTATAACTGTCTTCTAGACACAATCAATCAGGCAGCCAGTTACATTCGTTTGGGTTCGAGAACTGCACTAAACTATCAACTTCATCTCCTACATGGATATTGTTCATTCTCCACAGACCTAATCGACATAGCCCAATCTGCCTCCAGCCATAAGAACACACGTTCCCAGATTCTGAATGCTCGTACTCAGCTCCCTGCTTGTCGCTCTGTCTGACTCTTACAAGACAATGACAAATGCGTAATTATGCTTTTCTTGGCCCCTTTAATGAGGGTCACAAATGCCAAAAAATGAAAGGCAATTAACCCTTGGGAGAAGGAAATCTTCACATCATCGGAGCTGTCCTTGGTGCAGTGCACTAAACAGCTCTGCCTCGTGGCAAGAGCATGCTATTACAGAATGCCAAATCCGAGTACAAGAGCAGGAAGGAGTTTAGAACATAAGGCCTGGTCCACGTGCGAAATAGTTAGCCCATGTAATTAAGTTTGTCAGGTGAGCTTTTCTACAGCAGATACTTGGAAATGTTTCTGTATGATTGTTATTGACACTGGCCCCCTTGTTGAGGCTCAAAGCTACAGTTTTATCGGCACTTTTCGGGACTACTTGTGATTAGGCCTCAAGACTGTGGTTCTGTACGTCTCTCTCAACTATTCTTTTTTCTTGTTCTAAACAGGAGCACTACGTCCAGTCTTAGCGTTCTCTGGAGAAGATCAAGATGTAAACTTACATCATCTTCTATGTTTGCTATAATGGGTGCCCATCGATTAAAACGTTACATGTGCTCTCTGTTGCGAGTTCAAGGTTCCTTGGCATTTGTTTTTCAAGCTGAGTTCCTGTCTACTTCTCGGCGAATGTGATCGTTTGGCAGATAAGTGCAGTTTTTTCCTGAAGTAGTTGATATAATTCTTGTTTATCTATTTTTCTCGGGGAAAAAAAGGCTTCTGGTTGAAATATTTGTTGTTTTCGCAGCTGTTACTGAGTTCCATGCATTTTTTTTTCGTATGTTCTAACTGATTTAAAAAAAAATCTTTTGTAAATCTGCACCCAGGTTCGGTGTTAAGATTAGGGCACTTTGTTATCGCAGCATTAATGCAGTGGCTGTGTGTATACTCACGTACTTAGTTTATGTATACTTATATCCACAAACTATTCATGTTAAGACAGCGTTTCATAGGCTTATTCGGGGTTGCCGCTCTTTTTCTCTCAGACCACATCGTCAGTACACCCCCCCATGCCCCTTTATATATTATTCATACAATGGCCTATGAAACTAGGATATTCACTTCACAACTAAAACCTTCAGCGAGCAAACCAATTTAACAATATAAAGGAGTACATTTAGAACTCACCTACTGCGTTATTTTCTCAACGTTTAATGTGATGGATGAGTTTCATGGAGAGACACAAGTTTCTCAGTATCAGGTTGAAAAGTGCTAAGAGAGCAGCTGTTACTGCCCCATCTGTTGTTTCTGTTCCCCTCAACGCCCCGTCTACTGCCCCCATCTGTTGTTTCTGTTTCCCTCAACGCCCCGTCTACTGTCCCCATCTGTTGATTCTGTTCCCTCAACGCCCCGTCTACTGTCCCCATCTGTTGTTTATTTTTCCTTCAGCGCCCCATCTACTGCCCCATCTGTTGATTCTGTTCCCCTCAATGCCTCATCTATTGCCCCCACCTGTTGTTTCTGTTTCCTTCAACGCCCCGTCTATTGCCCCCATCTGTTGTTTCTGTTTCCCTCAACGCCTTGTCTACTGCCCCAATCTGTTGTTTCTGTTCCCCTCAACGCCCCGTCTATTTCCCCCATCTGTTGTTTCTGTTACCTTCAACGCCCCGTCTACTTCCCCCATCTGTTGTTTCTCTTCCCCTCAACGCCCCGTCTATTGTCTCCATCTGTTGTTTCTGTTTCCCTCAACGCCCCGTCTACTTCCCCCATCTGTTGTTTCTGTTACCTTCAACGCCCCGTCTACTTCCCCCATCTGTTGTTTCTGTTCCCCTCAACGCCCCGTCTACTTCCCCCATCTGTTGTTTCTGTTACCTTCAACGCCCCGTCTACTTCCCCCATCTGTTGTTTCTCTTCCCCTCAACGCCCCGTCTATTGTCTCCATCTGTTGTTTCTGTTTCCCTCAACGCCCCGTCTACTGTCCCCATCTGTTGATTCTGTTCCCTCAACGCCCCGTCTACTGCCCTCATCTGTTGTTTCTGTTCCCCTCAACGCCCCGTCTACTGCCCCCATCTGTTGATTCTGTTCCCCTCAACGTCTCGTCTACTGCCCTCATCTGTTGTTTCTGTTCCCCTCAACGTCTCGTCTACTGCCTTCATCTGTTGTTTCTGTTCCCCTCAACGTCTCGTCTACTGCCTTCATCTGTTTTTTCTGTTCCCCTCAACGTCTCGTCTACTGCCTTCATCTGTTGTTTCTGTTCCCCTCAACGTCTCGTCTACTGCCTTCATCTGTTGTTTCTGTTCCCCTCAATGCCCCGTCTACTGCCCTCATCTGTTGTGTGTGTTCCCCTCAACGTCTCGTCTACTGCCCTCATCTGTTGTTTCTGTTCCCCTCAACGTCTCGTCTATTGCCCTCATCTGTTGTTTCTGCTCCCCTCAACGTCTCGTCTACTCCCCCCAATCTGTTGTTTCTGTTACCCTCAACGTCTCGTCTACTCCCCCCAATCTGTTGTTTCTGTTACCCTTAACGTCTCGTCTACAGCCCTCATCTGCTGTTTCTGTTCCCCTCAATGCTCTGTCTACTTCCCTCATCTGCTGTTTCTGTTCCCCTCAATGCCCCGTCTACTGCCCTCATCTGTTGTTTCTGTTCCCCTCAACGCCTCGTCTATTGCCTTCATCTTTTGTTCCTGTTCCCCTCAACGCCCCATCTACTGCCCCCTTTTTCTTCCACCGTCCATCTGGTTCTTTCCAACCCCCACATGGGGCGTTGTAGCGCCCACTTCGAGAAACATTGGTGTAAGATTGGATCAATTGGGCAGCCGCCTAGGGCCCAGACTTCAGAGAAGCGCAGCAATGACTTTCTTGAGGTGCAGTTTTCATACACATCAACCAGCCTTGTAGTTACACTTCAAGTCAGAGCAAAGCAACCTAAAACTGCCTGCACAGCATACCTTCATCAATCTCTACTTCAAAGCACCGGTTTCACTTATCCTCAGTCAAGAGGCACATCTTTTATGAGATCATAAAGGAGATCAGATTTTAAACTTGTGGAAAAAAAATTATCAAAATATTCTTTGTATACCGACCTTAAGAAGGCTCTGAAAACGATCATGTATTCGTTCTCAAGAACAATAACTGTTAGCACACAAGTAATAAAAGCTAGTTTTGCTTGGCTGGTATTTTTTAATTGTTTCCCCTTCTCTTCGAGTCACTGAGTTATCATGTGTTGACGCCTCTTTTTCAGATGCAGATATTTAGTATAGTTAATAGTTCTTGGAACCACAAGTACTACAAACAATAATGAGTAACATTCCAGCCACAAGGTTGTGCTTCCAAAACCCACTTTTCATGTTAATCTAATTTGTGTGTGTGTGTTGTTTTCTTTATTTTTAATAAGCGTCTGACACAGTATCGTTAAATGACACAGTCTCTGAACATGGATTGTATCTGAGCTCTGTTTGCAAGGCGAAGCGTACCATATTTTACGTAACTAAGAACTAATTTTATTTCTTCGGAGATATTATATTATATATATAAACTTTAAGTGCCCAAGGAACACCTGGCTTCCGCAAGGGTTTTCCACAAATGCCTGTCCTTTGCCTTTTTTTCCTGCTCTTACCCAGGTGAGCCCTCTATTGATCACCATCCTCTCTGTTGTTCTTCTCCATGTTTCATTTGGTCTACCCTTACTTCTGTTCCCCTGTGGTAGTGAGTCATCAGTCATTCGGAGCACATGTCCCAATCATCACCAGCGATATATATATACATATATATACACTATATATACACTATACATACACGATTTAAATATATATATATATATCGCTCAGTTAAGAGTTACAGGTCATAAATGCCTTAGTGTAAACAACCCATGAGTCCAGCTCGAGTAACCCTAAAGAAAGATCAGTTGTCAACTTGATACACAGCATTCACGAAATATTAATAATTTGCAGCATCGCTTTCATCGTTACTGTCTTATGGTGATTTGCAACATCGCTTTCATCGTTACTGTCTTATGGTGATTTGCAACATCGCTTTCATCGTTACTGTCTTATAGTGATTTGCAACATCGCTTTCATCGTTACTGTCTTATGGTGATTTGCAGCATCGCTTTCATCGTTACTGTCTTATGGTGATTGTAACATCGCTTTCATCGTTACTGTCTTATGGTGATTTGCAGCATCGCTTTCATCGTTACTGTCTTATGGTGATTAGGCAGTAATAAAAGCCAGCATCAAGAATTCGGGACATACCAGCTGCAGAAAACTTCCAAGAGTAACATATGAATTGTCTCAGTCAGAAGCTGAATATAAGACTGTTAAGTATGTCCTGTAACTGGACACATCCTTCCCTATTCCATTGGGGCACCCTGCCAGTTCCGTCGCTTCATGCTATAAATTTTATCCTGGCACTCCTCATTAGCATCATAGACAGGAGCCAGCTTGTTAGAGTGCGCTATGAAGACAAGAGTCGAGTGGAGATTCATTGCATGCAACCTTCCGTGGGGAGACGGCATGAGATATATACTGACAAGGATGTCAAGATGGCGTGAATGAAAATACTTACAGCATTACCAACATATCATTTTACAAGCCTTTTAGCTATAGCCTTATATTACAATATTTCATGTTCCACTTGCGATTATCGTATACCAACTTTACCAGCAAACATGATTACACTGGATGAATGGCACATTGATCACTGCTAGCAAACTAGACATAAGTGTACTGGATTAAAGGCACATTGACCATTGCAGGATGAATGGCACATTGTTCATTGCTAGCAAATTAGACATGATTGTACTGGATTAATGGCGAATTGGTAATTGCCAGCAAAATAGATATGGCTGTGCTGGATGAATGGCATGCTGACCATTGCTAGAAAACTAGAGAAACTAGAAAACTTGCTGCTGATAAAGAACAAGCTGTTTCTGGTTAACAGAGTAAGGCTCAGTGTGTTCCTTATGGTAGCGTAGTCTGCTTATAAGACATGGTAGCGTAGTCTGCTTATAACCCGTCCTACCGTAGCGTAGTCTGCTTACAAACCCGTCATATGGTAGCATAATCTGCTTACAAACCCGTTTCTGCTCGAACTCTGACAAATGAATCTTGCCGAGAATCTCTCTTCTCTTGCCTGGACGCCTGTGTGATCCACTCTGTAGTAGTGACTGTAAAGTCTCGCCGATACAGCGACATATCCAACATTTAGTAATAATTTTACAGCCACGACTGCATTCAAAAAGTTATAAGCACAAAAACTAGTTAAGATTATTCAATTCAATCCACTCTCATTTATGCATGAGAAAGCTGGAAAACAACTAAAGAAACAGATAAGAAATTAGAAAATTGAAAACAAATGCCTAAGAAAAATACTCTGTATAACGTTGAACGAATTCAAGAACAATGGAGAGATAAGACAGATGAGCAAACACAACCTGTCTCATGGGTGATCAGAAAGAGGAAATGGACATATGTCGGTCACGTGATGAGAAGAACAGTCAGAGAATCCCAAAAATAAGCTATCAAGTGGAACACAACAGGCCGAAGAAAAAGATGTCGACCACGTGAAACTCTAAAGAGGACATTGTTAAGAGAGGTCTGTTTAGTGGGAATAACATCCCTTGACGAGGTTGAAAAGCTCGCCAAAAGCAGGAAATCTTGGCAATCTACCAAGCGAGCCCTATGTGACGTTTAGCGGCACGGGAAGGATGTAGGATGTAAGAAGACTTTCACACATTACAGGTTCAACCTAACACAAATTCTCCCCATCTCTTAATGTGCCCAGTCAGTCTTCACTGCTACAAACTGCTTCTCATTACAGCGGCGTGTAAGTACTTGATACACAAGGTTATCGCTTTCATCTTAACATTGAAAAATAACAATAAAAACACTTCAGGGAAAAAAACAGTAACACATAAGACACAAATAGATATCGAGATGTCAGTCAGAATTCTTGTTCTTGAACACAGCAGGAGGTTTCTCGGCCGTTTGTGGTTTTGTGGTTTGTGTTGGAAATATCTGACAACGTCCTTGCCACTGTGGTATGTCTGTAGTAGTCATTAGTACGTTTCTGCGCATACACTCAACACATACAGTACTTAGGCAGTGACACAGATACTGAAAGCCCCAGGGATTAAATAAAATCTTGGAATTCTTCTTTTTCTCAGCATTTCTTTTTCTTTTTTTTTTCCCTTGACCTCAAAAACTGTGTACTACGTGACCTAGGGGGCGTGAGGTTTCTTGAGGTCATGGAGTTGAAGATGGAATGTGAAGTCACCGACGTTTGGTCGGAGTTTGAAAAATCTTGTAAAGGGAGAGTATTAACACAGGGGGAAATGTGACGAAGGGGGGAAAATAAGGGGAATAACTGGATTAGAAATAACAAATAGGAGAGAACTGTTACTCAAGGGAGGGTTAGACATAAGACTTCGTGTAAGGGATTTTATGAAATTTATTTCATTTTGTTTCTGACAGAGGAAATAAGAAAGCGTGAAATATTTTAATTACAGAGCAGGATTTTCCAATCTTATTTAAGAGGGAAGCTAATGATCATTCGCCGGGGGTTTCCTACACTTTTCGAGCACTTGCTATTAACATAAAAAACATTTCGAACTTTGGCTCTTCAACAGCTTTAGTTCGACAGTTCTTGTTAAGTACATCCTTCCCGTGCCGCCTGAATGACAGCGGCCCTTTGGCTAAGATCAAAGTGTAGTTCTGCGCTTTGTAGTATCTACACTTTGATCGTTATTTTGGAACAAATGAGATGCTCGAGGCCCACCCTGCACATTGAATGCCGGGGTAAGGTCCACATCCCATTACGGGTGGACCCGGTTTGTAATACCACCGGGTCACGGCCTGTTGTTTTCGTCGTCTTAAAAAAAAAGTAAGGTAAAAACTAGGCTACCTACATGATCCTTTGTGGATACCAAGAGGGTTGAAAACGCCCGATAAAGTAATCAGCGACCCATAGCTGATAGCCAGTGTCAGGGTTAGCGAACATAGCTGACCAAGACCCTGTCCCACCTCTCCGTGGTACCCACAGTAAAAGGCATAGGCTGGCTAACGGGGCAGGATTTGCCATAGTCTCTATGGTGGTGGAGAAGCATTGCGCACCCCCTGCTTTTTAGCTGTACTCCGGGACTAAAAAATAGCCGCCATAACCAGCTCCCACGCCGATACGATGCTGTGCCTTAACATCTCTACAGCATCGGCTGCAAAGAACAACAGCTCGCAGTTACAGGGAGTTCGTACAAGTACAACCGTGGATCCCAAATGTGGACTCCAGATTGGGAACCGTTGTTTTATAGAACTTATGAAATGAAAGGACTTTTTAAAACAAAAATGAAAGACTATGTTCATTGAATGAATAACGTAGTGACGTGACCAGTAAACAATAAACGGATTAATCTCATTACTGCAGTCATGTCAATGGACACAAACATCGCAGGTTTCTGAATTCTCTGTATTAAACCAATGGAAGTACATTATTTACTACATATCCCATATATATATATATTTAGTATCACATTTGATACAATTAACATCACTGCTGTATCTAGACCAACAAGCAGCAGTAAGAATAAATGGTGAAACAACAAGCTGGTTTGACATAAAACAATGGGTCCGTCAGGGGTGCATATTGTCACCCTACTTATTTAACTTGTATACTGAAAATATAATGAGGAATGTTAGAGAAGATGTAGACAAAGAATATTACGATGCCATAACAATTGGAGGTTATGAAATACCAGATATTAGATATGCTGATGACACAGTATTACTGTCCAAAACACAAAAACGAATGGAAAAACTAATTATGTCAGTCCACAAGAACAGCGAAGAGCAGAACCTCTATCTTAATGCAAAGAAAACTAAGTTGATGACAACTGACAAAACAAACAAGGCAGCTGATATATGTACCAATGAGGAAAAACTGGAAGAAGTGGAGAGTTTTGAATATCTTTTATCACTACTAACTAATAATGGAGATACAATGAGGGAAATTAAACGGAGGACATCTATCGCTCTTCAGAAAGTAAAACAACTAAAGAATCTGTGGAGAGGAGCAGACAGAACTACAAAAATAAGATTTTAAGGGCATGCATCTTTCCCATCGCAACATATGCCTGTGAGACCTGGACACTTAACAAAACAGCTGAGAAACACATAATGCCTTTGAATGTAAATGCTACAGAAGAGTTCTCCAAATATCGTGAACACAAAAAAGAACAAATATATCTATACTACAAGAACTTAATATTGAAGAAGGCTGGCTAGTAAAGAGGATTAAAGAAGGAAAACTTAAATATTTTGGACACATTAAACGTCATGATAATTTAGAGAAGACTGTATTGGAAGGATACATAATAGGAAAAAGAAAAAGAGGAAGACCAAAACGAAGATGGCTGCAAAACATCGTTGACGATCTGGAAATGGATGCAACAGCAGCAGGCCATCTTGCTCACAACCGAGAGGCATACAGGAGTGCTGTTTGGGAGGCAAAGTTCCGTAAGGGACATCCAAATGAATGAATGAATGAATACTTAGTATTTCTATATTGTGTAGAAGTTTGAACCTTGAATAAGAGAACAGAAGAGAACATCGAAACCTTTGAAATGTGGATATATAAAAGAATAGGGCATATCTCATGGACAGAAAATGAAACAACAACAAAACTTGCTAAATCAGCTAGAAGTGAGAAGAGAAATATTGAAAATCGTGCAAGCAAAGACAGCTAAGACACTTTGGGCATGGCAAGAAGTATAGTAGTATATTTAAGACCCTTCTCGAGGGCAAGATCGAAGGAAGAGAACAAGAGGACGACAATGACATAGATGGGTAGACAACATCAAGATGATGGACAGGAACAAGCTTGGCTGAGTGTGCTATGAAGATAAGAAACAGAGCAGAGTGGAGATTCACCGCAGCCAATCTTCCTTGGAGAGACGGCATGAGATGCTGATGGTGATGAGAAAGTGATGAAGTAAACTATTTCGATGGTTACCACTAGACTGTTATATACTGAATGAATAAGAATATATTTATAAGGAATTGAATTAAGTACACTAAGGTAAAAAGTAAAAAAAAGTAAAGGTAATCCTGTCATGTCTTAGAGGCACATAGGGATATGGTTTTAGTGCCCATATTTTCCTTGACCTGTCAGCACACTAGAGGGTGATATGGTCAGCATCACGCCTGGCTGTCTTTTCTTCCCCAACTCCAGAAGAAGTCGGGTACTCATATCTACAGCTGGGTGACTGGGGTGCCTCCGGCCGGATTCGAACCCCCGACCTTCGCCATGAGAGACCAGTGCACTAACCACTTCAAGATAGAGCATTATTTGAACGCAGTAGAAACCAACCGAAACCGGGAACATTATTTTAAAACTTAAAATACAAGTATATCTAAACGTTCATGCAATCCCTTAAATACTGGAAGAAATCAGATTTTCATGTACAGCGAGGTCAAAGTTAAGACCGCCGTAGATACGTCTTTAAATGAGTTCTTCACATATTTTTATCTGTGGTGGCTTCAAGCATTTCACAGAATTACTAGAGCTGCTTCTGAAATGTTGCAATGGGGCTAAACGGCCAACCGTAAAGATATGTAACGTAAAAATTTAACAAAACGGCCACGCTCATGATATGATATATTTATTTATGATATCTCATGATATGAGATATCACAAATAAATGTATCACGGATAAAAACAGAGTGAATTAATAGCACATATGACGCATTTTCTGACACATTTTGTTTTGGAAAGTAGTAGTTTCTGATTTTAAAAAAAAATCTCATTCCAGTGCTGTAATCCTATGATTATAGCTAATAGCGGGAATTACTGTGGAAAGATGGATGACACGATGAAACATTTGCTGTACAGACAGAAAGAAGAATGAAAAAAAGAAAAAAGAAATAAATATTAGATAGATAGATAGATAGATAGATAGATAGATAGATAGATAGATAGATAGATAGATAGATAGATAGATAGATAGATAGATAGGTAGGTAGATAGGTAGGTAGATAGCTAGATAGATAGATAGATAGATAGATAGATAGATAGATAGATAGATAGATAGATAGATAGATAGATAGATAGATAGATAGATAGATAGATAGATACGAGGTGGTACTACATTATCTCCACCACAACAAAGTGTATGAGTTCTACTACAACAAGAAGTACTACATGATCTCCACCACAACAAAGTGTATGAGTTCTACTACAACAAGAAGTACTACATGATCTCCACCGCGATAAGTTCACACTTACACACAACATCAACGTCAATTATTTTGTAGTAATTAATTTTGTATTAATTTTTTTGCATTAATGACTAGAAGCAAACAGCTACGAAGCCTGACCAAGAGGTGGACCTCACTCTCGCCTGCATGGGTCTGAGGGTCGCCATAGCATTGCAGACAGTCAGAAGTTCCATCGCCTTTTATAAACCCCTTTAACAGCAGACAGACTTCGCCAGTCGTTTTCACAATCATTCTGACTAAGATCATCATCATCATCATCATCATGGGGAGTAAGAGGAGAAACCTTAGGTCCTATAGAATTCCGGCAACAACGCCAGGAGCACTTATTATTTTACTCAGGCAAATTCGTCTGTACCTTCACATAAAAAAGGAAACAATAAAAGGACGTAATTGTGTTACAAGCGCTTCCGAACATAATCTTGACGTCTCAGACATTAAGGTTTCTTCTTCTTCACGGTTCCTTGATGAACTTAATTATATTACCTCTACATTATCAGCGTCTTCATCATCAGCCGACGCCTTGAAGACATGTTTATTTCAGTTGGTAAAAAATTCTTGAACCTCGACATAGGATCATTGGTTTTCTCGTCTCTCATCTCATTTTGTTCAGTTTTTTTTTTAAAGACATATATTTTACCACTTCTTCTTCTTCTTCTTCTTCATCTTCTTCTTCTTCTTCTTCTTCTTCTTCTTCTCTTCTTCTTCTTCTTCTTCTTCTTCTTCTTCTTCTTCTTCTTCTTCTTCTTCTTCTGGGAGCTGGTTCTCTTCGCAACCGAAGCCGTGAAGATGTTGAGGCACATCATTGTGTCGGCTTGGGAGTGGGTTAAAGCAGCTATTTTTTTCAATCTCTGAGTGGAGCTAATGAGCAGAGGGTGAGCAGTTCTTCTTCAACAGACTCCACCACCATTTGAATGGTCGAGGGTTCGAATCTCCAGCTGAGCTAGATTTTTTTCCCGACCAATACGCCCCCGAGGTCGACCCAGCCTCGTAAAATGGATACCAGAGAAAATCTGGGAAGGAAAGGCAGCGAGGAAAGGAACTGGCCACCCTACCTTATACGCTGATGGCCCAGCATAATGAGGTCTCTAACGCTTCATCCCTTCGGCATTTGCTATGGGACTATGTTTACCTTCTTTACCTTTATCACCATGGGAACTTTGGCTATCTCTACACTGTTGGCACAGCTAAGCCTGTTTCTGGAGGTATCAACGGAAAGGTGAGACAGCTATGGTTCGCCAACTCTGACGCTAGAATATCAGCTACGGGTCACTCCCTAACTCTGACGCTAGCGTGTCAGCTACGGGTCACTCGCCAATTCTGACGTTAGCATGTTAGTAATGAGTCACTCGCCAACTCTGACGTTAGCATGTTAGTAATGGGTCACTCGCCAAATCTGACGCTAGCATGTCAGCTACGGGTCACTCGCCAACTCTGATTCTAGCATGTTAATCATGGGTCACTCGCCAACTCTGACGTTAGCATGTTAGTCATGGGTCACTCGCCAACTCTGACGTTAGCATGTTAGTCACGGGTCACTCGCCAACTCTGACGTTAGCATGTCAGCTACGGGTCACTCGCCAACTCTGACGTTAGCATGTCAGCTACGGGTCACTCGCCAACTCTGACGCTAGCATGTCAGCTACAGGTCACACGCCAACTCTGATGCTAGCATGTCAGCTACAGGTCACTCGCCAACTCTGACGTTAGCATGTCAGCTACAGGTCACTCGCCAACTCTGACGCTAGCATGTCAGCTACGGGTCACTAGCCAACTATGACGTTAGCATGTCAGCTACGGGTCATTGAATGCCAAAGCGGACATATTCGTTTTTTGTTTTATGTTCACATCCCTAAAAAAAAAATTCTCTTAACTTTTCTTTCATAACTATCATTAATGATAACGGTCTACAGAACTATGCGATTGCATAAGGTCAGAGGAAGTGCAACTTATGCGAGATAAGTCTGGCTACTACTACTGCCAGAACTTAAAGAACACTGTCTACCTTACTCTAATATCAGGTTCCAGGACAACTGTCAATCAGTGTCGTTGTCAAGACTGACTAACTAACTAACTAACTAAATAACTAACTAACTACTAACTACTAACTAAACTAACTAACTAACTGACTGACTAACTAACTAACTAACTGACTAACTAAATAACTAACTAACTAACTAACTAACTAACTGACTAACTAACTAACTAACTAACTAACTAACTAACTAACTAAATAACTTACTAACTAACTAACTAACTAACTAACTAACTAACTAACTAACTAACTAACTAACTAACTAACTAACTAACTAACTAACTAACTAACTAACTGACTGACTAACTAACTGGGTTTAACAGACCTAGGATTCATATACCGTTGCGGCAGTGGAAGCAGGCAAGGTGTGTATGCGGGTGTGGCCGTACTAAGCATGTGACTAACCCTGCGACAACCCGTCACGCAGAACGTCAACTGTCCGGTAACGATGATTCAGAGCAAGCAAGGAATGCTATGATCGTTCAGTTCGAAGACTTTATTGTTTCTTACCACATGATTACTTCGACACAAGTCAGCTGATTACAGCATTAAACTATGACATAACAACAACTTCGCACCGGGCCCTATCTACTCTGTCTCTCATCTGTCCTTTCTCTATCTTGTCTGCCCCCCCCCCCCTTTCTTATACTTGTCTTGTCTCTAGGCCACCTCAGGACTTCCAAAGAATGTATTCTTTCGTCACTTTTCTTTTTTCGCTCACTACTCTCTTTAAATGAATGAGGAATGTTAGAGAAGATGTAGACAAAGAATATTACGATGCCATAACACTTGGAGGTTATGAAATACCAGAGATTAGATATGCTGATGACACAGTATTACTGTCCACAACACAAAAACGAATGGAAAAACTAATTATATCACTCCGTAAGAACAGTGAAGAGGAAAATCTCTATCTTAATGCAAAGAAAACTAAATTGATGACAAATTTCAAAACAAATAAGGCAGTTGATACATATATCAATGTGGATAATTTGAGAGTTTTGAATATCTTGGATCATTACTAACTAATAAGGGAGATACAATGAGGGAAATTAAAAGGAGGACATCTATCGCTCTTAAAAAAAATAAAACAACTAAAGAAGCCGTGGAGAGGAACATACAGAACTACAAAAGTAAGATTTTTAAGGGCATGCATCTTCCCATAGCAACATATGCCTGTGAGACCTGGACACTTAAAATAAGAAACACAAAAGTGCCTTTGAATGTAAATGTTACAGAAGAGTTCTTCAAATATCATGGACACAAAAAAAGAACAAATATATCCATACTACAAGAACTTAATATTGAAGAGAGCTGGCTAGTAAGGAAGATTAAACAGAGAAAACTTAAATATTTTCGACACATTAAACGTCATGATAATCTAGAGAAGACCGTCTTGTAAGGGTACATAATGGGGAAAAAAGAAAGAGAGGAAGACCAAGGCGAAGATGGGTGCAAGACATCGTTGATGATCTGCAAATGGACGCATCAGTAGCAGGCCATCTTGCTCGGAACCGAGAGGCCTACAGGAGAGCTGTTAGGGAGACAAAGTTCCACAGGGGACATGCACACGACTGATTGACTCTCCTTCACTGTCAAAATACTTGGTGCGTGGTTCCATAATTTCCACGCGGGCTAAGATTTCATGTGCAATATCCTGTTACTATTTTCTGTCATCCTGCTGCAAACACTGTTCCACTGTGAAAAGAAAGATATCATTAAAACATTCATTGTTAAATTTCATGCACTACTGTGACAGCGATGTTGTCTACTAGTTTAATGTCGATGATGTGATAATTAATGAGAGTTGGGGGGGGGGGGGAGATTTAAATTTCTTCATGACGATTGATTGATTGATTGATTGACTAGAGTGTCTTTATTTCCAAACGGTTAAGACAAAAAATTGTCACATTACAAAAGTAGACATAATGCATCCTGTAAAAGAAAAGAACACACGAAGCATATAAATTATACTATCATGCTCAATATTTTCTAAATTGAAGATATCTGTATTTAGAGGTTGGCTTAATTTTTTTCCCTGACATATTTTTTTAACATAGAAACAAACTTCTACAAATTTTCAACTTCAGATCACAGCTCACAGCCTTACATCTGCCACTTGTAAATATGTTACGTTGTAGTAAGTGATGATTTGTGGCTTGGCTGATTTGTTTTCCCATGTATTTACAAATAATCCTTTGATTCCAGTTTGTTTCGTTTTTTTTTTTTCAGTGCCGTGTTGTATCTCGATTGTTCAAGAAGTATGGAAAGCCACTTGGCTAATTTTGTCTAACTGAATTTTGACGTTATATACTTTGCGCAGTTCTCACTGGCAGGTCATGTCAGAGAATGCTGCACAGCATGACTTTTGGATCAGACAAATAGAAGGCACACTGAGAGACTAACGGGCGGACGGACTGACGAACGGAAGGATGGATGGATGGATGGATGAAACGTCTTCTCAAGATCCAACAAGTTGTAAATTCAAGTAAGTCACTCAAGCCCACTCCTCATTCAGCACAATGTCTGTGTTTCAGTAGTTTTCTGGAGTTTTCGTTTAAGAATAAGCACACAACGTAGGGCTTACATTGAAACTATACAGCAGCAGAAACAAACAAGACTGTAACAAAACTGGTTATTAATATTCTTCCCTATTATTTCACAAGAAAATGTATGGAAACCCGGACGATCAAAATTACTCACTGGTTTGAAGCGACTCACGCCTGTTAGCAACTACTGTGAGCATGTGGTTTTGTGATCATGTTGTTCCATGAATGTTTCTTTGTATTTGTTTTTTTTTTTTTTGCTCTTTTTTCCAATGAAATCATTTTCAAATATCTATCTATCTATCTATCTATCTATCTATCTATCTATCTATCTATCTATCTATCTATCTATCTATCTATCTATCTATCTATCTATCTATCTATCTATCTATCTATCTATGTGTCTTGTCCGTCTGTCTGTCTGTCTGTCAGTCTGTCCGTTCGTTCATCAGTCTGTCTGTCCGTCAGTCCGTTACCTGCCTACCTACCTACCTACCTACCTACCTACCTACCTACCTACCTACCTAACTGCCTGCCTGTCCACCTACCGACGGACCTACCTACCTACCTAATTGCCTACCTATCTGTCCACCTACCGACGGACCTACATGCCTAATTACCTACTTACCTACCTGTCTGTCTATATATTTCATATTGTATTATATATATATATATATATATATATATATATATATATATATATATATATATATATACATATATATATACATACATGTATTTTAGAAAATAAAGAATACTGGGAAGCAAATGAATGTACCCACGAAAGAACTAAAATGAATAGTCACTCCTAAGATGTTTCAAAGATAAAATACTGTAAGATTATAACTCTCCTCATATAGCCCTACAGCAAATGTTCCAGAAATTCTCATTTGTGATTCGCTCCGGTTTCCATACATCATGCCGGGGGACAGAAGTTGAAGCCGTCCTTTCCTTGTAATGGGTTGGGGCGTTGAATGTACCAAGTAACTATTGGTCGTGGAGGGTTGAACGAAAAGTCTGAGAGCAAGTCTTGTTTCTCCTGTAGCGTACACCCAGTCTGATAAATGCAGTGCTGTTGTTGCGTCTGTGTTATTCTTTGGGGGTGACGTTGCGTTGCGTGGTCAGACTGAAAGTTAGGAAACTTCTTTTAGCGATTTAACCCGAGCATGGAATTCTCGATGGAGCTGAACTGATCCTTCATTTCTTTTTTTTTTTTTTGGTTGTCTTTTACTCAAGCGCCAACATCCGCGTATCTGTTTCTTCTTCTTCTTCTTTTTTTTTAAAGTGCATATTCAGCTGGTGGGTTCATCCCAGCAAACAAAAATTATCCAAAACGGCGAATGTAAACGAAGATATGGTGGCGAATTACCACCACCCGCGACAGACAGAAAGTACGCTAAATGGACTTTACATACCCAGTATTACAGGTAAGTTGCCATTCGCTCTCTCTCTCTCTGACAGTGTTTGATTGAATGGTCGAAAGATTTATTGCTGTTCTTGCTTTCTTTATCGACTTGTCACGCTCCCATATTTATAGCTGTGTCTTATGTCTACAGTCATATTATACACATTGTAGCCTATGTCATATAGTTATTAACTTTCAGCGTTTCTTTCGTTTGAGTGGTCTATTTATTTTACTCATACATTAATATTTGTCGGGCGTTTGGGAAATGCGTAATTTTGATTTTGTACTGTGGCAGGAAATTAGCCGTTCTCCCCACCACTCCCCCCCCCAACCCTACACCCCACCCCACCCCACACACACTGTATGTATTATTCTAAGAACAAGAACAATCTATACATAATAGTTAAGCATTTTTAAAAACAAAACTTATATATATATATAAATATTATCTTATCTTATATTTTATATCCTTCCCGTGCCGTTAAACGTCACATAGGGCTCGCAAGGTAGTTCGCCAATTGTTCCTGTCTTCGGCGAGTCTTTCAACCTCATCAAAGGATTTTCTGTCTGTTAATTTGGCCTCTTTTAACAATGTCCTCTTCATAGTTTCACGCGGTCTGCCTCTTTTTCTTTGGCCTGTTGTGTTCCACGTGATAGCTTGTTTTGGGATTCTCTGATCATTTCTTCTCATCAAGTGACCAACATATGTCCATCTCCTTTTCCTGATCACCCATGAGACTGGTTGTTGTTCAGTCATCTGTCTTATCTCTGCATTTTTCTTAAATTCGTTCCACTTGATGCCGAGTATTTTCCTTAGGCATTTGTTTTCAAAAGAGTCTAATTTCTTTTCTACTTCTTTAGTTGTTTTCCAGCTACACACACACACACATAAAGTTGATTTATTACGGTTGATCAGTTCAGTATTGTTTCTAATAATATTTTCGTGATCTCGGCTTCCTGATGTATATACTAATTAATACGACTGGAAAGAAAATACATTTTACGTTTTTCAAGTTATCAGAATCCCTCCTGTAAATTTCTTTATTAAATCCCCCCCCCCCCCCCGAGATTTTATGACTATTAAATTCCGAAACATATCAAATCTAAAAGGCTTTCATTCATTATAAAAATAAAAATTCAAAGCAAGAAAGAAGCCCTAAACATTATACGTGCTTCCCTTTAATGCGAAATTCAGTTAACTGTTGTATTTTTGTAAATTAATTTTAGACGCTGCTTTAAAACAATTGTTAAGTGGATCACTGACAATTATTAACATGCTTTTCAGAACATGACAGCATAGTTTTAAACAATTGTTAAGTGGATCACTGACAATTATTAACATGCTTTTCAGAACATGACAACATAGTTTTAAGCAAGTGTTAAGTGGATCACTGACAATTATTAACATGGTTTTCAATAAACATAGTTTTAAACAATTGTTAAGTGGATCACTGACAATTATTAACCTGCTTTTCAGTACACGACAACATAGTTTTAAACAATTGTTAAGTGGATCACTGACAATTATTAACCTGCTTTTCAGTACACGACAACATAGTTTTAAAACAAGTGTTAAGTGGATCACTGACAATTATTAACCTGCTTTTCAGTACACGACAACATAGTTTGAAATGGATATGCAACATGAACGTAACATTTGTCTCTCTGTATGTTGTTTGTATTGTTTGTTTGTATTTGTGAAAATGTTATGCGTGCCAGGTTCCTGACTAGCTAGCGTAAATGTCAGTTTTATTTGTGAGAGATACGAAGGGAAACCCGGCTGTTTACAGTACCCAGGGGTTCATCGCGTAAACAGAATCAACAAAAAATAAAATTGAAGAAAAACTAGGACAACAACGAAACAGAACAGACAAATTTGCAATAAAATTATACGGAGAGAATTTTTAGTCAGTTCCCGTGCAGTCGGCCACAGCTGCAGCCCAGCTGCGGAAGAATACAAAAATAATTATCCACAGATCTAGTGTTATAGTGCCAGAGAGAGAGAGAGAGAGAGAGACAGAGACAGACACAGAGAGAGAGAGCGAGAATGTATTGCCGTTTTAAAACGAAATAAATTTTAAAATAAACCTACACAAAACCATATAAAATTATAATGTATAAACTAGGTAAAAAATATAAAACTATGACTTTCAACCCTTAAAAGCATGAAACTATTAAATCACACCCAGAAATTTTTTTAAACAATGAATTCAGTTTTAGCTTTGCGCTTACTAAGCGTATATAAAATAAAAGTTGCGATGTTACAAATAATTAATTTTAAAATAAGAGCCCGTTGATGTCGCAGTCTCAAATCAACAATGGAGTTAGTATAAATACAGCCATTAAATCTTTCTTTGTTTAGTTTTAACTGAAGGAAACTCGGACATAAAATTTTATAGCAGGTTTTGAATTAACAGAAAGATCCACAGACGTGAAATTTTTAAAAACTCTTTTGCATTAACGGAAAAAAATGCATATGAATTAAAATCTTATCCTGTTTTGTGCTAACTAAGGAAGCGCAGACATTACATTTTTATCTATTTCGAACTGACTGATGGAACAGATAAGAAAACTGCAATACCGGGTTGACTTACAAATGACTGCAGCTGATATATTACACCAGATGGCAATATATCTGAAGCAAAATAAATAAAAGCAAGATAGAATGTGTAAATTGTATACATTTATATTTAATCTCGCCAAAATAATCAAATCTGAATGACACTGATATGCGAGAATGAGCAGAAAACTAACGAATAAAAAAAAACCACACACACACAGAAATTTTTCTTAATACAGATAGCGTTCCTGAAACATCAAAATCTCCTGAGAAAATGACAGACCATAGCCATACTAGCGATGGTAAAGAACAATGGTGAATTGTTCATCTGTGGCTCGGTTTATGTGCAGGCATCTCGGGAAATAACAGCCCGGTTAATTTAAAGACAGTCACTGCCAAAGTAGCAAAACAATGTTCAAAGAAGACCAACTACCAACAATTAGTAAACCAAACTACCTAAACAATAATGATTTGTCACCAGTCAATAGTAAAACCAAATTACTAGAAGAAAATATTTTAAGTTGATTATTGCCAATCACAGGTAAACTATTTTGTTTTAGAGAAAGCAATATTTAAATTTGGTTGAACACCTTATCTTATATCTTATATCCTTCCCGTGCCGTTAGACGTCACATAGGGCTCGCAAAGTAGTTCGCCAATTTTTCCTGTCTTCAGCGAGTCTTTCAACCTCATCAAAGGATTTTATGCCTGTTAACTTGGCCTCTCTTAATAATGTCCTCTTCAGAGTTTCACGCGGTCTGCCTCTTTTTCTTCGGCCTGTTGTGTTCCACTTGATAGCTTGTTTTGGGATTCTCTGATCATTTCTTCTCATCAAGTGACCAACATATGTCCATCTCCTTTTCCTGATCACCCATGAGACTGGTTGTTGTTCAGTTATCTGTCTTATCTCTGCATTGTTCTTGAATTCATTCCACTTGATGCCGAGTATTTTCCTTAGGCATTTGTTTTCAAAAGACTCTAATTTCTTTTCTATTTCTTTAGTTGTTTTCCAGCTTTCGCATGCATAAATGAGGGTGGATATTACATTTGAATTGAATAGTCTTAACTTGGTTTTTGTGCTTATAACTTTTGAATTCCATATATTCTCAAGATTCTTGAAGATTGATGCTGCTTTTGCAATTCTGATCCTAACTTCCTTTCTAGTGAACACCAATGAAAGTTAAATGAAAAGTATTTAAAACAATAGTTAAAGTTTTCGGCTACCAGTGAAAGATAAATGAAAAGTATTAAAAACAATAGTTAAAGTTTATTGACTACAAGTGAAAGATAAATGAAAAGTGTTAAAAACAATATTTAAAGTTTATTGACTGTTAGTGAAAGATAAATGAAAAATGTTGAAAACAAATTTTAAAGTTTATTGACTACCAGTGAAAGATAAATGAAAAGTGTTAAAAATAATAGTTAAAGTTTATTCACTATCAGTTAAAGATAAACGAAAAGTGTTAAAATCAATATTTAAAGCTTACTGATTATCATTTAAAGATAAACGAAAAGTGTTAAAAACTGTATTTAAAGTTTACTGACTATCAATGAAAGATAAATGAAAAGTGTTAAAAACAATATTTAAAGTTTATTGACTACCACTGAAAGTTAACGAAAAGTGTTAAAAACAATATTTAAAGTTTACTGACTACCAATGAAAGATAAATGATTAGTGTTTAACACAGTATGTAAAGATGATTCAACAACCAGTTCTAGAGTAGTCAAAGTATTCATAAGACAATGCACAAGTTGGTTCATATGTCATTATCTATAAGCCAAAGTACAAACATTATTTAAAGCCGATGACCTTTCGGACATATTTAACCCACATGTTAAAAAAAATTAAACTGATTAACTACCAATGAAAGAAAATTCAAAATATCAAAATAACATTTTAAGATGCCTGACAGTCAGTGAGTTGTGAACTAAACCACAAGAACAACCTTTGAAGCTATGTTGTCTTGTCTTGCTATGGCCGATGCTATCATTTCAAGCCTCTTTTAACTGTTTAGGATTTTCCTTCTTCGGTTGAGCTTAAATGTTGCATTATGAATTCCCTTTGGCCGAAATATTGCTCGTTTATGATTTTGTTTGTTTGTTTTTTTTTTAAAGCCTTTTTATGACTTTTTTTTTTACTGTAGATCTGCTTTCTCTCTTTCCGAAGCTTTCAGCAGTTAATTTTTTCATAAAATGAAAATAAACGATGAAAACTGTTCTGACGGTGGCCATTATATTGAAAAAATAAACGCTTAGACTAGTTATTAATTTCAATGTATTAAGACTACCAAGATTATAAAATATACAAAAAACAATATGTTATACTCTCTCTCTCTCTCTCTCTCTCTCTCACTCTCTCTCTCTTGCTAATCACGCAGGACTGCAGCTCGTCGTTCCGTTACTGGGGTGTTGTATGGAAAATAAACAGACGATAATTATACAAACAGCATCTGCTACTATGGAGAGATATAAGGAAGATATATATTCATTATGCTCACAGATGGGATTTCCCACTTTTTTTTTTTTACATAGCAATGCGAAATGTTTACGTTCTTGGCTAGACGAAAATATAGCAGAGGCGAAAGCTTAAAAAATATACCCTACTTCACCAAACAACAAACATTTTATTATAGTATGAAACTATAATATATAAAAGAAAGTAATACAGCAATAGTAACAGTTTAATAACAGTTTTAGTATTTACGGAAAAGCTTTTTAAAAATAATTTATAATTAAAATTCATACTAATCCCACTTTTTTTCATTTTCTACTCTTTCTTATATGTTATACATATATGTGTGATTTTAGACTGTTTTTTTTCTTTCTTACATCTCCGTCCCGTATGTTTCTATATGAAGGAAACTAGACTAGAAACACTAAATTCGTGTGATGTGTTTATTAATAAAGCTGTTTCTAATATTTTTACAAGTCTGATTATTTGTTAACACGGCTTTAGGGGCGGAGACCTTGTGTTGTATATACCTACACCAACAAACTGGGGTTTATAAATAAGCTGGGGTTTAACCGGGGTAAGATATTAAGCGATCTCTAAATAGTTGTTTTCTCAAATTAACGCACAAAATTAATATGTTCGCCCGTCTGTACAAGTCCGTCGTTGGATACACTACACTACACTACACTACACTACACTACACTACACTACACTACACTACACTACACTACACTACACTACACTACACTACACATAGACATACACACATATATATATACATACTCACATATTATTTATATATATATATAAACAAGAAAGGCCTAGACTTACTTGGAGAAGAGAAATTATAAGTGTTCAGAGACAAGGGATGCATATGGAAGGAAGTAGAGAATAATTCCAAGAACAGACAGGACTGGAGAGCCTTTTAAATATTCATGTTTATTATTTGTGTTAAAGATATTTAGCATTTGAAATAAAGGTTTGTCCTAAATATACAGTCTGAATAATTCACAAAATGGCAGCCTACGTAAAAGATTATGTTTACATATTCATAACATATTTTAAAAAATAATACAGCAATTAACAGTCACCCAATAAAACAGTGTATATTATATTTACAACAGTTTACATTCACCCAATTAAAAAAGTGTATATTATATTTACAACAGTTTACAGTCACCCAATAAAACAGTGTATATTATATTTACAACAGTTTATAGTCAACCAGTAAAACAGTGTGTATTATATTTACAACAATTTATAGTCACCCAATAAAACAGTGTATTTTATATTTACAGCAATTTACAATCACCCAATAAAACAGTGTATATTATGTTTACAACAATTTACAGTCACCCAGTAAAACAGTGTATATTATATTTACAACAATTTACAGTCACCCAGTAAAACAGTGTATATTATAAGTTATGTTTACAACAATTTACAGTCACCCAGTAAAACAGTGAAAACAGCCTAATGTTCAAACAAATTCGAAGAGAAGCACTGAGCAGAAAACAGAAAAGAACTGTTTGTTTTTTTTTATTGGGGGAAAGCTGGAGTTGAAAAGTAACAGGCCTTATTTCAGTCACTGGGTCGGGTCTTCCTGTTATGGGTCGCTGTTTCCCCTTTGTTATATCAGAAATTAGTATGGATCTTTTATGTTTTCCTTCTACACAAATTTATCACGTTTTCCTTGATTGCTAACACTGGTTCGGTGCCCTATTATCAAAGTATAACTGCAATTTGTTAATGTGCTCATTTTTTTTCTTTCTGAGAGAAATTTTCGTTTCTCTTTTATTTGTCCCACCACATACCCATAATTTCCTTTACTTTATTATTTTTTTTTACATTTCTTTTTTTTCTTTTTTTATACTTGTCAGTCTAAAAGTTCTTTCTTACAAAGAAAGTTTTAAAATCAAAACACGCTAAGTGTTTAACGTTTCATCTATTTTTTTCTTGTTTTTTAAATCTCTATGTGATTCTTGAACAACGCTTTTGCTGACATATTGGAATGTTGTATGTTCTGAGAAACACATAAATGCCTTTGAATGTAAATGCTACAGAAGAGTTCTCCAAATATCGTGGACACAAAAAAGAACAAATATATCTATACTACAAGAGCTTAATATTGAAGAAGGCTGGCTAGTGAAGAGGATTAAAGAGAGAAAACTTAAATATTTTGGACACATTAAACGTCATGATAATTTAGAGAAGACCGTATTGGAAGGATATATAATGGGAAAAAGAAAAAGAGGAAGACCAAGACGAAGATGGCTGCAAGACATCGTTGACGATCTGGAAATGGATGCAACAACAGCAGGCCATCTTGCTCACAACCGAGAGGCCTACAGGAGTGCTGTTTGGGAGGCAAAGTTCCGCAAGGGACATGCAAATGAATGAATGAATGAATGAATGTTGTATGTTCTTTTTTTATAGCATTTACCTTACTTTCTGACGTTCTTTTTTCTGCTCACTTTCCTCACTCTTTCTGTCTTTTTTTTTTTTTTGGTGTAAAACTGAACCACACAACTAGGTACCAGTTTTACCGCAGTCGTCATTTCTCTTATTTCCAGCGAACGGAAATAAAATATTTCCTTATTCTCACGGTTCAGAAACAAACAAAGATGTAACTTACAAGGAAAATAATCTAACAAAAGCTTTTTTTTTTAGGCAAGATTTTAAGTGTCGCCTTTGATGTAAGAAATATCTGAAAAAAAATGTCCCCTGGATAGAAACTAAAATGTGCTCTGTGTGATTTTTTTATTCCGAATTCATATTTGTTTATGTATTTTAAAGTGTTTTTTTTTTAAACTTCTTGCAGCTCTGCTTCGCTTTGCTTGTTTATTTTCCATGCTTTACAAGCGACAGAAACTCTTGATATAACTGGAGATTTCTTGTACAATCAAACTGTTATGTAATCCACGAAGAAAGCAGGTCGCAAAAGGTAAACTATTCCGTCTCTGTTCATCCCATAATGTCTTCACAGAATCTCTTTAACGTTGAACAGTCACGTTGAGAAACAGTTGCAGAAATCCCCCTTATTGCAAAAAAAAAAAAAAAACCAGAAGTAACAGCAGCGTTACAACTATTCTTGATTTGTCTATCATAAAAAAAACAACAAAACCACGGATCTCTGCAATGTTGATGGTAAGTTCGAAGATACTGCAGAAGTCACGGCTGGTCTTAGGGACATCTCGTGATGAACAGGTTGCAGTCTCGCGTGCTTGACTTATGTTCCAACGTGTTTTCTTTATGTGTTGTTATTCTCATTCTTTGCCAAGTGTACTATCAGCTGTATTACTTTTTCTAGATACTAAATTTTGCGGGCTGGAATTTGATATCAATTTTTATCAGTGGTATCAGTAATGTGTCTACAGAAATAGCTTACATATGTTTTTTTCGTTTTAAAAAAAAATTTAGTTAAAATATCTTTCGTATCTTACATGATGGATTCGTGCAGGTCTCTAGTATCCTCTTTTGCTTTATCTGTCTTTTTATGACAGTCCTAAAACTATCACCAGTCTCACTTTATTACTGGAATTTACAAAACAAATAAAGAAATAAAGTAACATGAGAATGGTGATCATTTTTTAAAAACAAATTTGTATTATTATTATTGATCTTTTTTTTCGCAGTTTCTGATGGTAAATTTAAGCTTGGTGTATTTTAGACACGACAGCCGTTTTTACGAGAATATCTGCTTGGGCTTAATACACTGACAGCACGTGCACATTCTATAGAGAAACAGGCAAGAATATCAGGAGACTAACACGGTTCTTTATTAACGAAAACACTCACAAAACAACACTGACATAATGCTCATTAACTGCGGCTGATCTTAAGGCGATGAAAGCAGAACCGGGATAATATGAGAAAGATCATCATCATCTTGTGCCCTCTCCCCTTGGAAGGTTGACTGAAAATGTCTTCCAAATTGCTCTGTCCTTCGTTTCCGCAGTGCACCCGGCCAAGTTCAGTCCAGGTCTCTTTTTTTTCCTTACGTTTATCCATCAATCTATATCGGTATTGTCCTTTTCCTATTTTTCTGTCCTCTTTTTCTCTGAAGTAAAGTTTTCGTTATTGCGTTATATCTCTTGATATGACCAAGATATTTTAACTGGCTGCTTCTAATGTTTCATAAACAAGAAAAAAGTGTTAAATAGTCACTTCTGGTGTGGAAGACAGAGGGGAAGGGGAAAGCCTGGTGTAGAAGGCAGAGGGGGAGGGGAAAATCTGATGTGGAAGACAAAGAGGGAGGGGAAAGTCTGGTGTGGATGGCAGAGGGGGAGGAGAAAGTCTGGTGTGGATGGCAGAGGGGGAGGGGAAAGTCTGGTGTGGATGGCAGAGAGGGAGGAGAAAATCTGGTGTGGAAGACAAAGAGGGAGGGGAAAGTCTGGTGTGGAAGACAAAGAGGGAGGGGAAAGTCTGGTGTGGATGGCAGAGGAGGAAGGGAAAGAAAAGTCTAGTTTTTCAGAGGTCAAAGCGCTCTCCCCTGATCTGTTACATGGTGAGGTTCTCGAAGTGACAGAGATAAGCCTGAAGTTGGAAGTGCACAAGAGCATCCTGGACACCCGACGTGACAGGCTGTGTAAGTGCACAAAAGCAGCCTGGACACACGACTTGACAGGCCGTGTAAGTGCACAAGAGCAGCCTGAACACACGACTTGACAGACTGTTTAAGTGCACAAGAGCAGCCTGGACACAAGACTTGACAGGCTGTGTAAGTGCACAAGAGCAGCCTGGACACACGACTTGACAGGCTGTGTAAGTGCACAAGAGCAGCTTGGACACACGACTTGACAGGTTGTGGAATATAAACCTTGACAGTGACGTTTAAAAAAAATCTAAATCTGTTTATATTTACTTGAGATTATGTCTGACCCGACAGCAGGTTAAAATGAAAAAAAAAATATTACAAGAGCGGGTCATTTAGTAACCGCAATTCAAGGGACGTAATAATTAAAATACATGAGACCCGAAGGCGAGTCAAAAAAAAGTATTTCCACGTATTTTTCGCTGGTTGTGCCCATTGATTTGCGGTTGCTTTTCTTTACTCACTTTCATAATCACGTGACAGGAGATGCATTGTGGTTCTGGCACAACTTACGGCACCTTCTTGTACTCGCAAAGTCTTAAAATAAATGTCTGGAAAAAAGAAATAACGCCATCACTTTAAATCCCGTGATGCTGTTTGAATAAATCTGAGCATTAAGTCCGCTGTAAGCATGATCGTTCGGCCATGACTGATGCCCATTCTCAGAGTTGCTTTTATATAATATCCGTTACCAAACAATAAACACATGAAATCCTCGTATGAACTTGCATAACAAAACAGCAATTTCCAATCTGAATTCATCCGTGAAAACACGATGGAATTATACCAATGAATCTGATATTTCTAGCATCAAAGATTTAAAACTGATCGTCCTAAGACTGAATCACACGACACGCTCCAGTGAACGTGTATGCACTCGTTTGTTAATTCAGAATCTGTATGCTCTTTCTTTTTTTTTAATTAAGTAAATTGCTTGTTGATGATATTACTGCATTGTTCTGGTATTCGTCGCATTTAAAGGCTTCACTGCTGGTTTTAAACCAGGATTTCAAATAACAGAATATGTAGGTCACTGGAGTGTTGGTTAGAGAACAGAGACTAGTCCAGAAGAATTTATAATTTTATAAATTATAAGACCTCAGACAGTAATAGTCGTTGTAATAAGCATATATGTAGAATACATCAGAAAATTGTACACAGCTCGAATAGAAGGTGGTAAATGAATGGAGGTGCTTAACTTGTACAGTAAGACTTACTTTATTATTTTTTTAAAATTGATATTAACATTTTATGGGGTATAAATACTACATAAAGTCACTCAGTCAGTCATTTGCATGTCCCTTACGGAACTTTGCCTCCCTAACAGCTCTCCTGAAGGCCTCTAAGTTGTAAGCAAGATGCCCTGCTGCTGATGCATCCATTCACAGATCATCAACGATGTCTTGCAGACATCTTGGTCTTCCTCTCTTTTTCCCCATTATGTACCCTTCCAAGACGGTCTTCTTCAAATTCTCGTGACGTTTAATGTGTCCAAAATATTTAAGTTTCCTCTGTTTAACTTCTTTACTAGCCAAACTTCTTCAATATTTAAGTTGTTGTAATTTGGATATATTTGTTCTTTTTTGTGCCAATGATATTTGAAGGACTCTTCTGCAGCATTTACATTCAAAGGCATTTATGAGATTCTCAGCTGTTTTGTTAAGTTTCCAGATCTCACAGGTATATTTTGCTACGGGAAAGATGCATGCCCTTAAAAACTGTATTTTTGTAGTTCTGCCTGTTCCTCTGTACAGATTCTTTAGTTGTTTTACATTTTGAAGAGCGATAGATGTCCTCCTTTTTAATTTCCCTCATTGTATCTCCATTATTATTTAGTAATGATTCAAGATATTCAAAACTCTCCACCTCTTTCAATTTTTCGTCATTGATATACAAGTATATTTCAGCTGCCTTATTTATTTTGTGTTTTGTCATCAATTTAGTTTTCTTCGCATTAAGATGGAGGTTTTGCTATTCACTATTCTTACGGACTGACATGATTAGTTTTTTCAATCATTTTTGTGTTGTGGACAGTAATACTGTACTAATCTCTGGTAATTCATAACCTCTAAATTTTATGGTATCGTAATATTCCTTATCTACATCTTCTGTAACATTCCTCATTATATTTTCAGTATACAAGTTAAATAAGTAAGGAGACAATATGCATCCCTATCGGACCCCTTGTTTTATGTCAAACCAAGTTGTTGTTTCACCATTTATTCTTACTGCTCCCTGTTGGTCTAGATACAGCAGTGATATTAATTGTTTCATATGTGTTGGAAATTCCATTTTTTTCATCATTTCTCAGAGTTTCTGATGTTATACACAATCAAATGCTTTTGAATAGTCCATAAAAATATATATAAATTAGCATTATATTCTCTGCATTTCTCTATTATTAATCTTATATTGAATATATGATCTCTTGTTCCTCTTCCTTGTCTAAAACCAGCTTGGACCATATTGATTTCTCCTTGTAGATTACTAGATTAAAGCGTAGAGATTTATTACAAGAAACATCTGAAAATGTCATACTGCAAAAAAAGAAAAAAAAAGATCCCATAAAACTGGTAATCACTTCTCAGTTCAAGAAAAAAGAAGATAGTGAGAGAGAGAGAGAGAGAGAGAGCGAGAGGGAGAGAGAGAGGGAGAGAGAGGGAGAGAGAAAGGGAGAAAGAGTGAGAGAGAGAGAGGGAGAGAGAGGGAGAGAGAGGGAGAGGGAGAGAGAGAGGGAGAGAGAAAAGGGAGAGAGGGTGAGAGAGAGGGAGAGAGAGGGAGAGGGAGGGAGGGAGAGAGAGAGGGCGAGAGAGGGAGAGGGAGGGGGAGAGAGAAAGGGAGAGAGAGAGAGGGAGAGAGAGAGGGAGAGAGGGAGAGAGAGAGAGATCTAAAGTTTCTGCCTAAGTGGCTGGGAAAATGAAAGACAAGAAACGACAAGAGCCCCACAACACGAAGCTTGCCTCCCCTCTCTCCCACACGTATCAGGGCAGCACCTACTGAATGAATGAAAATGAAGAAATCAGTCCTGGAAAACGCTCACGGAAAATACCCCCCCCCCCCTTCCTTTTTCCAAAAAAAAAATTAGTTCAAACAAAAAAACACATTCACGCAAGGACAAGAAACGAATACTACAGTACATGAAGACGTAAAAGGAACGTTTCTGGACCGAGAATCTTCTAGAAAATCTGCTGGGGATTTGTCCAGCCGAAACAATAAGCGATGAGCTTTAAAGTGAACCGCCCACAAGGGCAAGGTTGTCTGTACATTCCCCTCAACCTGCTCTTGCGTTATTGAATTGCCCAACAGGCCAGCGAATGAGGCCATTAATAAAGCCAGCGATAAAATATATTAATGTTGTTTCCCGGTGCACAGTTGCCGTTATACTGTATATTTATTTTCTCGCGATCTTCATTTTATTTCCTCGGTTCTTCTCTCATTTTCCCCCTTTTTCTCCTCATGTTTCCCTCTTTCGTTCCCCGCCTTTCCTTGTCTTATCTCCTCAATTCCTTTGTTTTTTTAAATTTATTTTTCATAAACGAGTTTTGTTACAAATTTTTAAGAAATTAATTTTTTTCCATTCTTAAGCGTACATTTTCCGGTATTTTCTGTCACTTTTCTTCGTTCAGCATCGTCGTTAATCTCCTTGCCTCTATCATCTTTACTCTCGTTGGCTCCGTCATCTTTACTCTCCTTGTCTCTATCATCTTTACTCTCTTTGGCTCCGTCATCTTTACTCTCCTTGCCTCCATCATCTTTACTCTCCTTGCCTCCGTCATCTTTACTCTCTTTGCCTCCATCATCTTTACTCTCCTTGCCTCCATCATCTTTACTTTCCTTGGGTCCGTCGTCTGTACTCTCCTTGCCTCCATAATCTTTACTCTCCTTGCCTCCGTCATCTTTACTCTCCTTGCCTCTGTCATCTTTACTCTCCTTGACTCCGTCATCTTTACTCCCCTTGCCTTCGTCATCTTTACTCTCCTTGCCTCCGTCATCTTTACTCTCTTTGCCTCTGTCATCTTTACTCTCCTTGACTCCGTCATCTTTACTCCCCTTGCCTTCGTCATCTTTACTCTCCTTGCCTCCGTCATCTGTACTCTCCTTGCCTCCGTCATCTTTACTTCCCTTGCCTCCGTCATCTTTACTCTCCTTGCCTCCGTTATCTTTACTCTCTTTGTCTTCATCATCTTTACTCTCCTTGTCTCCATGAATAATTCTTCATCTGTTTTGGTCCTCAACAGAGTTTCTAAAAAGTTAGTAATCTTCTAAATTCATAGAATTCTTACTTTGTCTCTTCTGGCTTTACAGTTGCTTGAAAAACTAATTTTAATGACTAAACTAGTTAAATTTATTTAGAATAAATTAATAAGCACTATCATTTAACCATTATGGAAATTAGCCCTGTCGAGTGAAGCTAATAAATTTGACCACAACAATTAATGATGTAGATCTTAGTGATTACCTAAATGCTAAAGGTAACTGCAGTTAATTGCCTTTTTTATAAAACTACTGTTTTAATTAATTGTCTATATGTAATACATTGACCAGGATGGTGACACCAGAAAGGAAGTTAGAATTAGAATTGCAAAAGCAGCATTGACCTTCAAGAATTTAGAGAACATATGGCATTCAATAGTTATAAACACAAACACCAAGTTAAGACTATTCAATTCAAATGTAATATCCACCTTCATCTATGCATGCGAAAGCTGGAAAACAGCTAAAGAAATAGACAACAAGTTAGACTCTTTTGAAAACAAAATCTTAAGAAAAATACTCGGCATCAAATGGAATGAATTCAAGAACAATGCAGAGATAAGACAGATGACTGAATAACAACCAGTCTCAGGGGTGATCAGGAAAAGGAGATGGACATATGTTGATCATATGATAAGAAGAAACGATCAGAGAATCCCAAAAACAAGCTATCAAGTGGAACAGAACAGGCTGAAGAAATAGAGGCAGACCACGTGAAACTCTAAAGAGGACAGTGTTAAGAGAGGCCAAATTAATAGGGATAAAATCCCTTGATGAGGTTGAAAAGCTCGCCGAAAACAGGAAAAATTAACGAACTACCTTCCGAGCCCAATGTGACGTTTAACGGCACGGGAAGGATATAAGATATAAGATAAGAATACAGAGGTTTTAAATAATGATCATAATCTACACTCGATACGGGGTATCCTTTTTCCTCCTCCCCCCCCCTCCCACCATAACCTTTCCCTATCCCAGATTGAGAATCCATAGTCTAGTGTAAAGAAGAAAGACAGAAAGAAAGAAAGAAAGAAAGAAAAGACGACAGAAAGAAAGAAAAATGATGAATGTGTGTATGAGAGAGAGAGAGAGAGAGGTGGGAGAAGTCCCTAAACATTTCATTAATTAAAATTGCTATCAGCTCGCCATAACCATAAAGTATGATTTGTTTCGTGTAGTCTGACGAAATAATAAAAAACTGATTTCACTGTCTTGTATAATTTAGTTACGGTCAACAAAAAAACACACAATTAAGATCAAGATACATTGCACAAAATTGATTGAAACCCCCCCCCCCCCCCAACTTATTGTACTCTATACTGCAACTTTGGCGGCGCCAGAAAGAGACCGGATATGGCTAGGGAATAGATTTTGTTGCGACAGTTCGGGATCACGAGCCGCGCTGTAATCTTGTATAATACTAATCTTGTACATGATATATTCTTGTCACAGTTAATTTTATATAATGTTACCCCTAAATATGGGGTCTGTATATCACGATGATTTAGATGCATTTCTGTGTTGTATGACACAGCCGTAAATCGCTCGTGTATGTATAGATTTAGGAAGTTCTCACACTGTTATCATTTGGACCATTTTATATTTTTCTTAATCATTGTTTAAGCTAATCTGACAAGATTCAGTGTAGCGTTTCCGACGCTTAAACATCGAAGCGAATCTGGTGGAATCATGAACTACGTATGAAGTAGAATTAACAATAAAACATTTGAGAAGCCATTAAACCATCTTCATTAAAAAGAGAAGTACAGATCGTTTATGTCTTTTTAAAAATTATTCACTCTCAGTGCCTTGAGCGATGTCCCTTATTTTACGGGACTGACTTATGCGCGATATTTTATTTAACCCTTCCTCCAGCGTCTGAGTGGCGAAGTGGTTAGTGCACTGGTCTCTCATGCCGAAGGTTCGAATTCGGCCGGAGGCGCTTCAGTCACTCAGCTGTAGAAATGGGTGCCCGACTTCTTCTGGAGTTGGGGAAGGAAAGGCAGCCAGGCGTGATACTGACCATATAACCCTCTAGTGTGCTGACAGGTCAAGGAAAACATGGGCAATAACACCATATCCCTATGTGCCTATAAGGCATGACAGGATTACATTTACCTTTTTTTTTACCAGCGACAGTCGTGTGTGAAATGCAATTTAATGTTTCATTGTGTTCGCTGGTATTAACCATCTATGGAAGTCAGTTTGTCCAGCACATAATGTGTGGAGTCCCCTTTTTTATACAATTGTTCCCACTGATAAATAAAGATTGGGAGTCGATCCCATGCCCTTAGATTGACAGACAGACATCGTCACTATCGATTCGATCAATCTTACCTCGCCTGTTGTTTGACGGAATCAATCTTTCTCATAAATCTGGGAAACATAGGGAGAATTAGAAGCTAACGAAAGAGACGAAGAAATCCATGGAACCGAATGAAACGTCTTTATAAAAGCAAAGAAGGCCGCTGGAGGATGTAGGTAGTAGACAAGAATCTTCAGTACAACAGGCTGTCCCTTACAGGCTGCACGAGAGGAGATAGTCTTTGTTTCGCTTTTCCAGCATTTATATCCCTAGAGTACAGCATTTTCTGCGCCGCTAATAATACAAAAATATTATTCGAACAAAAATATATAACAACAATAATGCATTGTAAAAATAATATTTTGTCGCTAACCTTTTTTTTAAGATCGGCGACGAATATTCTTGCATGTGATCATTATTTTTTTTTTCAAATTTTTTGTAGCCACAAAATGTGTGAATTGATTATTCGTTTCCAGTATCCAAGTTGATATCACTGTTACTTCTTGCATGTAGTGTCAAAGCTTCTAGTAATGTTACTTCTTGCATGTAGTGTCAAAGCTTCTAGTAATGTTACTTCTTACATGTAGTTTCAGAGCTTCTAGTAATGTTACTTCTTACTTGTAGTTTCAGAGCTTCTAGTAATGTTACTTCTTACATATAGTTTTAAACCTTCTGGTACTCCTTCTTTCCACATCGTCTCAAACTTTCTAGCACCGTTTTTTTCCATATAGTCTCAAACTTTGGGTGTTTATATCTTTTCTCTTTTCTAAATTTTCGAAAGCTTCCAGTTTTTTGTGCTTCATTCCAGAAGTTAATCACACAAACATGCAATAATCGCTTCTCTCATCTGGGGAATTTGTGATTAATCTCTGCTTTATTTGACAGACCACAGAGATATAATTTCATAAAAATTCTGGGTACACTGTTCTCAAAACTTTCTTGAAGTTTTTCTACACACACCAGCTTTGACGACATCATCTTGTATCTGAGTTTTCTTAAACAAAACAGATAATTAAAAATGGCATTAATTGCAATCAACAGATATAATTCATACTTTTTTTATACGTATGAATCTTAAAGTAAAGTAATCGTTCTCTTAAGCTTGACAAAAAATCAGATTGCAAAAACAAAAAACAAAAAAAAACAATAGGAAATATGAAACAAAATCACAAAGCTAAATGAATTTGTACATAAAATCTTATTTTTAAAAAATGCATTGTTAACATTCATACAGTCTGTTGGAAAAGCCAATAGATGCACTTTTTATATAAACTAAATGCTAAGATAATCTTGTATGAACGAAATCGCAATCTCTAATTTTATTGGTTCTCTCTCTACTTAGCGCGAACCTCCTGGCCTGTAATTATTCTTGGTTTCATTTCTTTTTCCTAGGATTATACTGCACAAGGTGCTTCCTTTCGTTTCTTTTCTCCGGCTGGGTTCATTAAGTGCATCCCGATTATAGATCGAAGAGTCAAGCAGCTGTGTAATTTGCTCCTGAAGCAAATGCCCGAGAATTTGTAGCTAAACTCAATCATCCATTTAATTTGAGTAATGGCACCCGCGATTCTGAACCAGGACAAAATGAGCGTTACACCTCGGTCGTTTTATATTCCAGATTTTTAAATTTTCCCTCCGTGTTTGTTTCCGGTTTGTTTGAAAAGTTTTTTTCAAAAATGTGGAGCACGGTGAAGAAATTAGCGAATGAATTAATAAAATCGAAAATACTGACGTTGCCCTGGAGTGCTTTATAATCATGTGATGGATTATGCTATTTTTATATTTAATATAGCGTTTACACGCGGAATACTGACTGATAGTTTGAAATATCAATGGATATAAACAAGGAGCTTGGGTTTGTATAAATAAGGGAAATTTTTTTGTCCTTTTAAATAAGATAATCCGTAAATTACGGACCGCTATTTCAACATGGAATTACTGTTGTGAGAACAATGAGCACCGCCATAGAGATTTTACTGTCTCATTAGATCCGGCGAGCTTTCAGCTGATAACTAGCAGACCCGCCAGCAGGGCGATGGGGGGAGCCTAGCCTTGTACCCCTGGGGCCCCAGCTATTCAAGGGGTCTGAAGCCCATGTTGTTTCAACTCTTTTTTTCATTTGTAAAAATTTAGGAAAACACTATTCCGTGTTGGGACAGAGGGCTTGATAGTAACTAATCCCGAGGCTTGCCTGTCCTTTCACGTTCCTGATTGCTGTGCTCCTGACAAACAGGCTGTTAATGTTCTATGCCCTGCTTTCTAAACTATGCAAGGATTTGTTGCTAATCTCTTAGTTTCGGAGGGGGGGGGGAGTGTTAAATATTCTCATTATCGGGACAAAAATAATGAGACACACAGCTCATTTTGCAGTCCATTCTCAGGTAAGTCTGCTGTTATAGATGTCTATAATGTGCTACGGAGTATGTGTACTATGGCTGAAATCTTTTGTCGTAGGAAGAGATCGAAATACTTAGGACCTGTCAAAAATGCAGTAATGATTGCTTCTGATCGTCGACTCGTGAACGATGTAATCCTTTCTTATTCATTTTAGAAAAAAAAAAAACAGGAAAACACGCTGTAGAAACCATGAATCCACAACTTTATTAAACTATTTTTTTTATAGATTTTTTTTTAATAAATCAATTTTGCATTCACTTTTTCTGTTAGTTTTATTCAGCTTTTTTAAAATTGTGTATTCTCCTGTTCTGTTTATTTTTTTAACCCATTCTCTCGGTTTTTTTTTTTTTAGTTTATTTTGTCCAGCTTTTACTTGTTGCATACATCATTTCATAAATATTTCAAAAACGGGTAATATGTTCAGAATGGATTCTGTCTGTTCTATTTCTGTGGTTAAAACATGCTTTCCTGAATCTTATCTAAGAGAAGACACAAAAATAAATGTCTAAAAGATCTTTATCAAGAACTGAGAGACGCCATCAAGAATAGAAATATGCTATCAAGAGCAGAAAAACACTATCAAGAATAGAAAGACGTTATCAAGAATAGAAAGACGTTATCAAGAACAGAAAGACGCTATCAAGAATAGAAAGTCGCTATCAAGAACAGAAAGACACTGAATTAATGATTTTTAAAATTTCGTATTTATTTCATTGTGTCATTTTTTAAAACTACATTTCCGACAGTTGATTGATAAATTCGCGGCCTAAGGTGCAAGTCCTTGAAACACACAGTTGATATTAGGTGCATTTGTAGACCAGGTTAATGTAAGATCAAACACCAAATTTCAAGAAATTAACTGCAACCAATTTTTTGTACAGGCTACTGAAGTGGTAAGGGGTGGCAGAAATTGAGAAAATGGATAAAATTTCTCATCGAGCAGTCATTCGCTACCCTGCATCAAGGGTTTATCATCGAAGGAGATCCATGAGGATATGGTGGGTACTTTAGCTGAGAGTGCCCCTTCTTATAGCACAGTGAAGAAATGGACAGCTTAGTTCAAACATGGAAGGGAGAGTCTGGAAGATGATTCCCTTCCGGGAAGACCAAGAACGGTAACCAGCGATGAAACCACTGGCAGAATCCATGACATGATAATGGAGGATCGACGACTAACTGAGTGGTACATTGCTACTGAGTTGGTCATCTCCCAGGAACGTGTTCATGCCATTATTCACAATTATTTTCAAATGACAAAGGTCAATGCTCGATGGGTCCCGAAGCTTCTTGGAGCTGATCACAAACAACAGCGTCTCAACATGTCAAGAGGCAATCTTGGCCATTTTTCTGCAGATCCTGAAAAGTTTCTTCAGCAATTTGTGACTATGGATGAGACTTGGGCTCATCATTTTCAACCAGAAACCAAAGAACAGTCAAAGCAGTGGAAACATCATGGATCCCCACCTCCAAAGAAAGCAAAGGTGGTTCCGTCTGCAGGCAAAGTGATGGCTTCCATCTTTTGGGATTCAGAAAGTGTTCTAGTGGTAGATTATCTTCAAAAGGCAGAACGGTCACCGGGGCCTATTAGGCTAATCTTGTGAAGCAACTGCGGGTCAAACTGAAGGAAAAGCTTGGAGGGAAATTGATGAGAGAAATCATCTTTCATCAAGACAATGCTCCAGTTCACAAGTCGGCGGTGGCAATGGCTGCCATTCATGAATGCAGCTTCCAGCTTCTTGAACACTCTCCTTATTCCCCAGATTTGGCCCATTCGTACTACTGCCTGTTTACCAAACTCAAAAAAGAGCTCAGCGGTAGCAAATTTATTTGCTTCAGATGATGGCATCATTCATGCTGTAGACCACTTTCTACTGACTTTTGCAAAGGAGGGATCCGTATGCTCCAGGATCACTGGACTAAGTGCATAAACTTGCAAGGGGACTATGTTGAGAAATAACCAAAAAAAAAAGTTGTCCACAAATATTATGTTGTACCTTATGCCGAGAACTTATCAAACACCCCTTGTATCATGACTGGAATGGTCAAGATAGTTCAATTGATAAGGCAAATATTGAACATACTGCTCAAACTAATATACATGACCATCGCATCGAGTCTGTGGGAGAAGTTATGTGAGTAAATTACGCGCGGTAACTAACAATGTAATATTTTGACCTCCACCTTCATCAGACAACAACAATGTCACTGTTTTAGGATAAATAATTTATTATTCTTAAAATCGTGTCTCCATCTTTTATTTAGAAACCAGACTTAGAGGACCTCCAGGAGAAGCCAGACCAACAGGAACTCCAGGAGAGGCCAGACTTACATGACATCCAGGAGAAGCCAGACTTACAGGACTTTCAGGAGAAGGCAGACGTACAGGACCTCCAGGAGAAGCCAGACTTACAGGACCTCCAGGAGAAATTTTTGTAAATCTTCCTCTTCCTCCTGAGTGTCTGGTTTCATCCATCACAGACCCCCCCTCACCCCCAAGTCCTGTGGGCCCACCCTTAAAACAATGGCAATTATCCAGTACTGGAGAAGTGCACTAGCTGTACCCTGCTTTATAAGTCCTGCAGGCTTATATTATATTTCCTTCCTCTAGATTATTTTTCTTCTATTTCTGATATTCCCATAGACACAGGATGTCTAGAAGATTACTTTTTTTTTTAAAATTTGACAACATGCAACTAATCTATTCTGTTTCCAATTCTTTTTTGTTCCGATAAGTCTCTCCATGAACCTCTTTTTGATATGTGTTTACCCCCACTGTATTTAATACTGATAAAACTGTGTACATAATCCTATTGCCCCCGACACACCCTCGACCCGTGGAAGGATTGGAGAAGATTATGTACTTTGAGGCAATTTATAAATTTCCCTTGGAGATTTACGGAAACTATTACATTATGGAGATCTGGTAACTCAAGAAAAAGGGTAAGCTTGACACACTTTCTGTTACACGAACCGCATTAACTTGTCATCAGTGAAATGGGAGATTATATTGTCTGTGATAAAGAAACACAGAGGCTGATCGTAAAAACAAAAGCATTGAAATGAAGATAACACAGAGAGAGCAATCAGCTTACAATAAAGTTCGACTACACTGAGTTTCGCAGCAATTATATGAAGAAAAATATGTTTAAATGAAGGATGATCATCATCATCTGGCGCCGTGCCGACTGGCGTTGGCTATTATGCTTCTCCAGAGTACACGATCCTTCATGCAGGCCATTAGCTCAGCTGGTGATCTGCTCTCACACCATCCCGTCAGACTGTCCAGTATCATTCCTCTCCCTTGCCTCTTCTTCCTTCTGTTTTTCCTGTTGTTACAATATTTTCAATGCCTCCTCTTCTCATTGCATGCTCTTTCGTACATTGTCTCTGTCTTTTTTTGTTTGTTTGTTTGTTTTTGTTTTTTGTTGTCAAGATTTTTTTTTTGTGTCTCTCTCGCTCTTCTCCTACATTCTCCATCTTACCTTTGCCGTCCAGGGAATTCGCAACATTCTTTAAATGAAGGAAAGAATTTAAAATGTAAGCAAACTGTTTTCTTATCAAAGAAACAAAAAGAGAAATAATTTATATTTTATAAGCTAAAACATATTTTACATAACCTGTAAACAGTAATTCTTATCACATAAACAAAACAAGAAATGAATGTTTATGACATAAGATAAAAGCAATAATTTTTGTGATACAAGCTAAACAAAAATAAAAGTTTAAATAAACAGAAGAATTTGAAGAAAATGTACATACATAAACACACACACACACTCACACACACAGAGCACACCAAAAAAATTTTTTTTAAAATTATATAAACAAATGAAAAGGAAGTTACATTTAATCGCATTTAAAGCAAACAAATCGTGGCTTAATCTTCACAATACGATTACCAGTTGAATTCATGTTTTTAAAATACCAATACCGTTGTTACCAAAGTGTTTTGCTCTATCTCTTACTTATCCCTCATTAAAAGTTGATCCATCTTACCCTCCAGCCTTGCCTAGATTTTCTTATGTAATAAGTATAAAAAAACATTTTTAATCGCTTGTATACAAGCCGGCTAGCGTAGTGGTTAGAGCACTCGTCTAGCGACCGAATGGTCGAGGGTTCGAATCCCCAGTTCTTATCTTATATCTTATATCCTTCCCGTGCCGTTAGACGTCACATAGGGCTCGCAAAGTAGTTCGCCAATATTTCCTGTCTTCGGCGAGTCTTTCAACCTCAACAAAGGATTTTATGCCTGTTAACTTGGCCTCTCTTAATAATGTTCTCTTCAGAGTTTCACGCGGTCTGCCCCTTTTTCTTCGGCCTGTTATGTTCCACTTGATAGCTTGTTTTGGGATTCTCTGCTCATTTCTTCTCATCAAGTGGCCAACATATGTCCATCTCTTTTTCCTGATCACCCGTGAGACTGGTTGTTGTTCAGTCATCTGTCTTATCTCTGCATTGTTCTTGAATTCATTCCACTTGATCCCCAGTTGAACGCGATTTTTTTTTTCCAAAATAATGCGGCCCCAAGGTCGACCCAGTCTCGTAAAATGGGTACCAGAGAAAATCTGGGAAGGAAAGGCAGCGAGGAAAGGAACCCGGCACCCTTCCTCATTCGCTGATGTCCCAGCACAACGTGGTCTCTAACGCTACATCCCCTACGGCATTTGCTATGGGACTACCTTTGCTTTACCTTTTTTTATATACAGGGAACAAATGACACTTTTAACTAGAGCGAGACACGAGTAGCAAGAGACAAATTTGAGGAGAGCCATTTTTACTGTCAGAAATGGTAAAATTCAACATCTCTTGTGTAAACTGAAATATTTTGAACTTCACATTTGTCCGAAGGTGCTTTATTTTTAAAAAAATGTGTCCTGGACGCCGTTAGCCATAGGTTCATCAGTGAAACAAACAATTCGTTCATATTATGATTCTGGTTATTCTTCTTTATCCATAAAGCACCCAGAAACAGTGAAAGAGATGCAAGTTAGTCATAAGAATTCATGTGCCATGCCACAAATCCCTGTCTTTAGACTTGACTATGAGATCCGCCGGTGACTTTCTTCCTAGCCACACTGACAGCCCATCCAGTAACTTCTCTCCCTGTCTTCCTCTGTCTCTTCTTCCTTCAATTTTTCCAGTTGCCATAGCGTGTTCCAAATTTCCTCTTCTCAGGAAATGTCCTGCAAATCTCGCTTGTCTGGCTCTGATCTTTGCTATAATTTGCTTTTTAACTCCAGCCTCTCTTAAGACTTCTTCATTTGTTTTCTTGGCTGTCCATGGTACCTTCAACATCCTTCTTATAAACCACATCTCCATGGCCTCAATTTCTTGCTGTACTCTTGTATTCATAGACCATGCTTCACATTCATAAAACAAAATTGGCTCAATGTAACATTCAAGTACTCGGAATCTTGTTTCTGTTGCACAAGATATGTCTCATTGTCCAGTGGGCCCACCCTTAAAACAGTCATAATGGATATGAAAAGACTAAAAATCCCTTTTTTGCTATACTTATCTTCAGCATTTCTGTTTGCCTACTTTGTGCATGCCATCTTTGTTTTCCAGCGCATTTTCTTATCTAGTAGTTTACACAAAGCATGTGAAAGCTGACAAACGCGGTATCTACTCGCGGATAAGAGCCATAGCTACATACAACAGGACTCTTCACGGAGCGAATAGCAGCCATGTTTTTTAAATATTAAGTTACTAGAACAAACCTGGGCACAGTGCAAGAATGTATCCAGCGAAACCTTTTTTTTTATCATTTGACAGTTGTGTACGCTGAAGGTAGCCAGGTAGACGGGGGCTGGCAGGTAATATATGCAACCTGACAAGCCAGGTCTTGTAAGATTATTACAACACATACCTAGAAAAACATTGATGACAATAGAATGTTTATGGAAAACAACATCTTTTTATCATTGTTATTCTGATATTCTTGCAGTCAACGCCGTGAACCCTGAAGCAATGACACAGTGTCGGATGGAGAGTAGGCTGCTCTGGTTTGCTTGAAAACTCGGAGAAGTCGGAAGAACGAACGTTTCCAGGATCACCCCACAGGAGGACGTAAACATGGCTCTAGTCAGGCTAATCAAGCACATGAGCTTGTTACCAGGGACACTGTGATGAGGCGGAATAGGGAGTTCGTCACTTTTAGACCGTCAACCCAGATAGTCTTGTATAGTCGCTTTTAATCATCATCGTGTACCATGCCAGATGGTTTCAGCGAACTTGTCTATTTCAGATCTTGATTGTTGATATCTCGCCTAATTCAGCTGATATTTTCCACCTTTCCTTCGCGGATATTCTGTTCTTCTGTCTTCTCTTTGTGTATTTTTCTTTCTTTCTGCCCACGTATCCTCCATTGTGTGATTTTTAAAAAAAAATGTATTTATTTATTAATTTTGCCCAAGCCATTATTTTCTCACCAAATATGTATCCAGAAAACTCTTATTCTTTTCCTGTCTCTCCTGGAAATGGAGAAGGATGTTATCTGCAGCAGATGCAGTGAATATGTGGAAGCACAAGCGTATCATCGGATAGAGAGTGGGTTAAATGGGCTTGCAGGCGCAGAGTGAAGCTTAAAAAAAAAAAGGCAAGGAGAGGTGGAAAGTTAGTGGGGCTGATTCCGCCGTCGCTAGAGCCGTAGCCAACCCTGCCATGTTGCTCGAACAGGCATGCTACAGGGAGCACCAACAGAGGTGGACAAGGGTCTTGGCCCGCTATGGTTAGCTGGTCCTGACATTTGTGTGATTACTCTGGCACAACCATCTTCACCTCTACCCTCCGGTACTTCTTTATGTACCCCCCCACCAACTCCCTCTTTCTTCAAAGAGAAGTGAGCTGCTACTTAAGTTCATCCACCCCGCCATGTCTACCTATCGGAAATTCAGTTTTTATTTGAGTCATATTTCTTTCACTTTTGTTACTGGCAATATTTTGAATCGTTTATCTTCTCCTGTTTATATCTTATTTAGATTGCCAACTACCTTCTTCTCGTGCGGTCATTGGTGTGTTTTATCCCAAGGATACACTTGTTCCTGTTCTGAGAGACCTTTGCATGAACGATTCTATATTTTTACCCAATGGGACTGGAGAGTTCTTTTCATCAAGTTTCGAGCGCTTGGTACTTTCTTGTTGGAATTTTCTGTTCTTGAAAGCAGAAAGTGGAATTGTATTGCGTTGCATGCAGAAAGGGAAGAATTCTTTTAATCAGATTTCAAGTGCTTGATTTCTTTCTTCGTGGAATATTCTGTTTTTTGAAAGCAAAAAATATAATAGAGTTATAATGGGTTGAGTGCAAACAGTCAGGTTTCTGTGTGGTGGGTGAAAGAAGTTAATTTATGTCCCGTTTTTCTTCGGCAGTTTAGCGTCATGACGTCAAGTTGGAGTTTCGGAACTTTTCTCGAGAAGTTTAATTTCTCGTGATAGAAAAAGGCTAGCTGATCCCCTCTATGCTAAACTGATCTCTATAGCGTCGGTTTATTATTTTACCTTTTTACAAAGTGATCAACTCTGATTTTTTTTTTATGATAAAGAACATCACTCGGTGTACAATTTTTTTAAATAAAACAAGAAACAACGAGGTTTTTGTACGGTCTCACTAAAATGCGTTGTCTACAATTTTTTCGAGGTCTAATCCTACAAAACTATGTTCTCTTACATTACTATCACTCAGTGTAGTCTTATTTTCGTATATGACATTATTTCGCAACAACAAAAAAAAAGCTTAGAATTTTTTAAAACAACCACTAAAACAGTTTTTGAAATAGTTATAATTTCCTTTCTCAAGCGTTGCTCAAATACAGGTTTAGTTTACTAATGGCTCAAGTGAAATTCTTACTTCAAACGAAATCAGTACGTTGTACCCTTTAGAAGACGTGGCCTAGGTCTGCAGCTTCATGCCTAAGTACACACTGAATCTTCTACAACCATTTAGAAGCTGGTGCTTGTGTCAACAGCTCGGAGTCTGTCCTTGTACTTTCAAGAAAGATTAAGCATTTCACGACGATTCCACTCACATTATTTCTGAAGGCCAAAAACTTAAATGTTTTGTAGTTCATGATTTCATCCTCTTATGTCTCTAGATTCCTTGGGGTCACATGCAGGAGTGAATATATGTTTACAAGTTCTTCTATTTATTTTCTCAAAGTCGAGTATAACATTCCTTTCTTAGTCGAGCTCCTGAATCTGTTGATCCATGTGTTATTCTATTGCGTCTATGTTACATGTGTTATCTTGCTGTGCTGTATCTATTTCTCCATGTGATATATTGTCCTAGTGCGTCTATGTTACATGTGTTATCTTGCTGTGCTGTATCTATTTCTCCATGTGATATATTGTTCTAGTGCGTCTATGTTACATGTGTTATCTTGCTGTGCTGTATCTATTTCTCCATGTGATATATTGTTCTAGTGCGTCTATGTTACATGTGTTATCTTGCTGTGCTGTATCTATTTTTCCATGTGATATATTGTCCTAGTGCGTCTATGTTACATGTGTTATCTTGCTGTGCTGTATCTATTTTTCCATGTGATATATTGTCCTAGTGCGTCTATGTTACATGTGTTATCTTGCTGTGCTGTATCTATTTTTCCATGTGATATATTGTTCTAGTGCGTCTATGTTACATGTGTTATGTTATTTTTCGGCGTTTATTGTTCCCTGTGTTATCTTGCTCTGCCTGTACCTCGTCTGTTATTCTATATGTTACCTTAATATCTGCTCTTCCCCTTTGCCTGATGACTTCATGACAAACCCTAGTGTCTGATAGCTTCGTGATAAACCTTTATGCCTGCTAGCTTCATGACAAACCTTAATTAGTTTAGTTTTGTTAATTGTAGCTTTCTACACAGCGAAAATGGAACATTTGATAGCTTATGAACAGAGAGGCAAATTTAATGTAGTTATTGTAAGCCACGCGGGCTTTCTTGAATCCACGGACGGAATGAAACAACATAGCTTCTGTGTATCCGTAACAATAATTGGGAACACGTCAGTTCTCATCCTAGGATGAACTTAAGTAATATCACAAACTGCTTCCGCTAACAGATTTAGGATATTGTTTTGTCAATTCTAATTTGACAACCCTAATAACTGGGATATCACCGCCATTTTGGCTCCTTCGGTGAGTTTATTAAAACTTTAACTTTATAAACTGGTCTTCTGTGGGAAATCGGTCCGTGAGTGAGAATCTTATAAACGTTTCATGCCAACCATTATTAAACTACTTCTACTTCTATTCTTTTTTTTCCCCAGCTCGATAGCTTAATGTAGAGCAGTTAATAGCAAGACCAAGCTTGACTTTTCTCCAAGTCAGAAAGGCAGCCCCTAGCAAGACCAAACTTGACTTTTCTCCAAGTCAGAAAGGCACTCCATAGCAAGGCAAAACTTGACTTTTCTCCAAGTCAGAAAGGCAGCCCCTAGCAAGATCAAACTTGACTGTTCTCCAAGTCAGAAAGGCACTCCATAGCAAGACAAAACTTGACTTTTCTCCAAGTCAGAAAGGCAGCCTCTAGCAAGATCAAACTTGACTTTTCTCCAAGTCAGAAAGGCAGCCTCTAGCAAGACCATACTTGTCTTTTCTCAAAATCAGAAAGGCAGGATCATAGTTTTTGTCTAAAATTCAGCTTCTTTGCCTGGTGTGGCTGCTTTAATCTCCGTTGTATGGTTTATGGTTCAGATCATCATCATTGCACTGAGGACATGTCACGGGTGTTCATATCCGCCTTCCCCTCAGCATCAGCGTCCTGCGGCTGATGTGCCCGTTCTGTGTTGGTCGAGAAGTCCTCTCATGCGCCCAGTGTGTGCTTTTCGTTCCTGGCAATGCCTGTCTGTACTCCTACCTATCTCAGTCCTCCCCTCTGCCTAGGCGCATTTCTTCTTCTTCTTCTTTGTTCGCTTCTACCACCAAGACCGCCCCGTGATCCTAGTGAATTTAGTCCTGTAGTCCTCGATAGGTCCCGCGTTCCCCCTGTGAAAGGACCACATGAGATCCCCGAGAAGATCACAAAAGGTTCAGAGTATCGCAGGGCTTGAGCCTGTATTCTCGGTGGGTCTCAGAAGCGGGATTGCGTGACACCGTGGTTTCGTTGCACCAGTTTAATCTAGAATTGGACTTTCTCACCGGAAAACCTCAGCGTAATTAGGATACGCATACATCCCCGCCGGGTGAGAGGTGGTTGCTTAACTAGACTACACTGGTCCAGTGTCTCCGACTTCAGCATTTTGTGGTCGTGGCCGCTACCCTTCTTAGTTGTGACCAGGACGGAGCTTTTGTCCAGGAGGACGAATCCTCGCCATTAGTAAGTTTCACCCCTGGGTTGAGCCGATTTAGGCGTATTATCCCAGTATGGGTGTGTTTAGGACGTGACCGACCTCTAGAGCGGAGGTACCGTGACTTGAGTAGCCATCAAATTTCACCCCTGGTTTAAGCCGGTTTATGCAAATTTCACCAGTATAGGTGTATATCGAACGTGGCTGGCCTCTAGAGCAGAGGTGCCGTGGTATGAGTAGCTATCGCCGTGAGACCGCTGGACATACCGATTAAACATCACTTTATCCTTTCCACCACCTTTTCACATCGGCGCCGCATGGCAACCCTAATTGCTTTTTCGCATTTTCTTCATTGGCTGGGAGGAGTTTCACTCCACGCGCGGCATCCGAAGAATCTCGCCAGCAATGTCTTAACTCCCTGGTTTAAGCCAGTTCAGGTAATTTGCCCGGTATGAGTGCACATAGGACGTGGCCGACCTCCAGAGCAGAGGTGCCGTGATTTGAACAGTCCTGACCTCGAGGCTACTGATTACTTCATTTAATCCTTTCTTTCACCTTTTCCACAGTGGCGCCGCGCGGTAACTCTATTCACACCTTTCTTCACTGTCCGGTAGGAGCTACACTCCACGCACGGCAGCTGAAGAATCTCGCTAGCAGCGATAGATGACCTACAAAACATGACTCTCATCTACCCAAAGCATCTGGTTTTCAGGCGCCAGATATTGCCTTCGCCCCTTCTCCTGTCAGTTTGAACATTTATGCCACGAGAAGGCCAGGAGCTGGACTTGACTGTCAGAGGCTGTTTGAGACGCACGCCTTGGAGACATTTCATTGGAGTGGAGAGCGTATCCCCCACCCCACCTCCGGCTATAACAGTCTTTAGAACCTCTAAGCGCATTAACAATATGGATTCGATCCCGTGGTTATCCATCTGCGATGGTGGCAGAGCAGGCCAAACTATCAGCTGTCCCATTTCCCTAGATGCCCGAGTGCCCATAGAGGTAGATGAAGATGACTCAGCGAATCGTTGATCTCTACAATAACTCAAGCCATTGCCGTTGTATGTATCTATGATATGATAACGCAGTATGATATAATAACGCAGTATGATATAATAATCCTGAAACTTGGAATCACAATCTCCCACAATATGTATACGCATCTTCTAAAACTCTGTGATACTTTCCCCAGGTCATATCCAAGACGTAACCGTCAAGCGAGTTACATCTTACATCCTTCCTGTGCTGTTAAACGTTACATCGGGCTCGCATTGTAGTTCGCCAAGTTTCCCTGTTTTCAACCTCATCAAGGGATTTTATGCCTACTAATATGGCCTCTCTTAACGGTGTCCTCTTTAGAGTTTCACGTGGCCGACCTCTTTTTCTTCGGCCTGTTGTGTCACACTTGATAGCTTGTTTTGTTTTGGGATTCTCTGACTGTTTCTTCTCATCACTTGACCGACATATGTCCATCTCCTTTTTTCTAGTCACTCATGAGACGGGTTGTTGTCCACTCATCTGTCTTATCTTTGCGTTGTTCTTGAATTCGTTCCACTTTATACCAAGTATTTTCCTTAGGCATTTGTTTTCAAAAGAGTCTAATTTTTTCTTTAGTTCTTTAGCTGTTTTCCAGCTTGCGCATGCATAAATAAGGGTGTGAGGGTGGATATTACATTTGAATTGAATAGTCTTAACTTGGGTACAACTTTTGAATGCCATATGTTCTCAACATTCTTGAAGGTCAATGCTGGTTTTGCAATTCTATTTCTAACTTCCTTTTGGGTGTCGCCATCTTGGTCTATATAGCTGCCATTCATTCATTCATTTGCATGTCCCTTGCGGAACTTTGCCTCCCAAACAGCACTCCTGTAGGCCTCTCGGTTGTGAGCAAGATGGCCTGCTGCTGCGGCATCCATTTGCAGATCGTCAACGATATCTTGCAGCCATCTTCGTTTTGGTCTTCCTCTTTTTCTTTTTCTCATTATATATCCTTCCAATACAGTCTTCTCTAAATTATCATGACGTTTAATGTGTCCAAAATATTTAAGTTTTCTCTCTTTAATCCTCTTTACTAGCCAGCCTTCTTCAATATTAAGTTCTTGTAGTATAGATATATTTGTTCTTTTTTGTGTCCACGATATTTGAAGAACTCTTCTGTAGCATTTACATTCAAAGGCATTTATGTGTTTCTCAGCTGTTTTGTTAAGTGTCCAGGTCTCACAGGCATATGTTGCGATGGGAAAGATGCATGCCCCTAAAAATCTTATTTTTGTAGTTCTGTCTGCTCCTCTCCACAGATTCTTTATTTGTTTTACTTTCTGAAGAGCGATAGATGTCCCCCTTTTAATTTCCCTCATTGTATCTCCATTATTAGTTAGTAGTGATCCAAGATATTCAAAACTCTCCACTTCTTCCAATTTTTCCTCATTGATACATATTTCAGCTGCCTTGTTTGTTTTGTCAGTTGTCATCAATTTAGTTTTCTTTGCGTTAAGATAGAGGTTCTGCTCTTCGCTGTTCTTACGGACTGACATAATTAGTTTTTCCATTCCTCTTTCTGTTGTGGACATTAACACTGTGTCATCAGCATATCTAATCTCTGGTATTTCATAACCTCCAATTGTTATGGCATCGTAATATTCTTTGTCTACATCTTCTCTAACATTCCTCATTATATTTTCAGTATACAAGTTAAATAAGTAGGGTGACAATATGCACCCCTGACGGACCCCTTGTTTTATGTCAAACCAACTTGTTTCACCATTTATTCTTACTGCCGCTTGTTGGTCTAGATACAGCAGTGATGTTAGTTGTGTCAAATGTGTTGGAAATCCCATTTTTTCCATTATTTCCCAAAGTTTCTGGTGTTGTACACAATCAAATGCCTTTGAGTAGTCTATAAAGGATAAATACAGATTCACATTAAACTCTCTGCATTTCTCTATTATTAATCTTAGATTGAATATATGATCTCTTGATCCTCTTCCTTGCCTCAAACCAGCTTGGACCATATTGACTTCTTCTTATATTTTTTGTCGAAGACTACCCATTATGAATTCTAACAGAATTTTACTGGCATGACTAATCAGGGCAACAGTTCTGTAGTTTGTGCATAATTTCAGGTTACCCTTCTTTGGCAGTGGTATGAATACAGTTCTTTTCCATTCTTTTGGCCAAATACCTGAATGCCATATCTTTTTGCACAGTGCATGATAGATTGTTGCACATTCCTTTCCTCCTGCTTTAATAAATTCAGCTGTTATTTCATCACATCCTGGTGATTTACCATTTTTCAAATTCTTTATTGCCCATAAAACTTCTTCTATTGTCGGTTCAGGTTCTTTCTCCTCCAATAATAATTCACACTGTTGACTTCTGTTTCCACAGTCGGTTGTTTCATACATTCCTTTGCAATATTCCTTCCATCTTTCTAGAATTTCCTCTGTCTCAGTCAAGGTATTCCCCATCTCATCACAAATTACATTTAGCTTAGATGTGATATTTCTCGTCAATGTCTTCATTTTTTTAAACATTTCACTATCTCTTCCACACTTCTGATGTTCTTCTATCCTTTCACAACAATCTTGAATGTATTGTTTTTTTTGTCTTTTCTTATGTTTCTTCGTACTTCTTTTGTTAAAGTTTTATATTTCTCTTTGTTGTTGTTTGTCACTTTCCATTGCATCTTCATTTCTCTACGTTGTTTTATCAGTTCTAGTGTACCTGCTGTAATCCATCCATTCTTTTGTGTTTTCTTTACTGGAACAATGTCTTTAGCTGTTGTTATTAAGATATCTTTGGCCTGCGTAGCCAATTCATCTGGTGTCATCTCCTCCTGTACAGCCATCAGGATTTCGAAACGGTTCTTCACTTCTATACCGTATTGTTCTGGTATATTTGTAAGATCAAAGATATAGCTGCCAACGTATGGAAATTGGTTGACTTCTTCAACAGCTGTCCCTTCTACGTATATTTTTCCTGTTTAATTAATAGGAAGTTTCATTATTTTTGCTTTTTTTTTCCTGGCGAGTTACACTGTTAAGTATATTTAGAACGTAGTAAATTACACACGTGAATACGAAACTAAGAAAAGACAACTCTTACCCACTAAATCTAGCTTCGGCTATTGTGTTCCATGTTTAGAATTCATTCAACAAAGAACTCATGTGCTGCTCGTTACGTGAGATAGTGATTCCAAGTTCAAGTTAATGGTTTATGTGAAAACGCTCATAAATATAAATTACCCTACGAGAACCAGCCATAATTTACGATTCACTGCAATCCATTTTGTAAATTAACAGCATTAAATGACATATGCTAGTTATAGCTGTTTAACATAAAATATTACATTTCCCGCTAGCTCTCCACAGACGGCCTTTGACATCTGATGCTGGTTATCTAAACATTCCGAACTAAAATTAATTATTTTTTTTTAAGTTAAAGAAATTAATATTCAGAACGAAATACCGTTAATTAAAATAAACTCTAGCTTGTTTAAACGAGTGAAATTTGAACTACTGAAATTAGATTAAAAGGCTTTTATATGAGAGCCATGACCTTTGTGACACTTTTTTATATATATATAGGAAGTACGGTACTTAAACTATAAATTTCAAAATGAAAGTGAACATTTGAAACATACGTTGTTAATAGATGCCAAGATTACCATCTGCGTCGTTATGCATATGTAGAATAATTTGTAGTTGTACTATTTAGCACGTTTTTAAGATGGCATTATGTTACTTCAGTTAAAACCTTATATGTTGTAGCTGAAAAAAATAAAATAGCTTTAGGCAAATGAAGGTTTCCAAACAGCAACGACAAACGAGCGGAGACTAAAAAAAAAAAAAGGAGGAGAGAGAATCAAAGCCATGAAGAAAGGACAGACAGAAATTTAAAGTGAACTTGGCTGAAGAAGTGAACTTGTCCCCGGGATGTCACTCCAAGAACTTGGCTTTGCGATGAAGAAAACTATCTTACAATATATCTTTAGGTATTGTTTAACTGCCAGTGTTGTCTCTTCATCTTTACTCGGTAATTTTTTTAAACATAAGGGAACGTTAATTTCTATACCAATAATAATAATAATACTCGTAATAATAATAATAATAGAGGCCTTAGGGGAAAATTCCCAGAGTTCTGTCTCCTGTTTGGTCTTCGTCTCTCTTGTTTTCAGATTTAAATAAAATGGAGATGTTGCTTTAAGGTCTTGTCTCTTTTCGATTATAACGTATTCCTTAATATTCTGGTGATGTGTCCAAAAAAGAAAAACCTCTTAGATGTCTTTGCGGTCTCGTCATATTTTCATGATCATTTTTTTTTTATTTCACAATTCTGTTTGAAAGCCCTAGTGTTTTGTTTTTATCTTTGGGCATAGCACAACAGCCTCCATGTAGGAGATCTAGAATGAATGGGATAAAGTGTATACTAGTTTTACCTCGCCAGTTCTCCCTCATTGTTCTCTTTACCCCGGGTAGGTCGGTCTTGAATTGGCAGATATAAGCCTTTTTTTTGTTGCAGTTTAACAGTATTTATTTATTACATGAGAAAATTTCCAACGGATAATTCTACTGATTTTTGGTAAATCATCTGCCATAGAAACAATGTTGGTTTGTTTGTTTGTTTGTTCTTATACCTTAAATTCATCAAGTTTTTTGGCCCTCATTGCCTCTTCAAGTAATGCACGGTTTCTACGCAAACTGCTTCTCGTGTGACAAGGTCTTCTTCCAAGTCCTTGTGACTGAATGAGAAAGTTTTTTGTTTTTTTTTCAGTGACGTCCTGTAGACATCCTCGTACTTCAGTTGTTGGTAAGCAGTGTGTCTCAGACATAGTTGTCCGTGCTAGCTTGACTACCCAACTTGTTATGTCTCAGACATAGTTGTCTGTGCTAGCTTGCAACTTGTTATGTCTCAGACATAGTCGTCCGTGCTCGCTTGACTACTCAACTTGTTATGTCTCAGACATAGTTGTCTGTGCTAGCTTGCAACTTGTTATGTCTCAGACATAATTGTCCGTGCTAGCTTGACTACCCAACTTGTTATGTCTCAGACATAGTTGTCTGTGCTAGCTTGCAACTTGTTATGTCTCAGACATAGTTGTCTGTGCTAGCTTGCAACTTGTTATGTCTCAGACATAGTTGTCCGTGCTAGCTTGACTACCCAACTTGTTATGTCTCAGACATAGTTGTCTGTGCTAGCTTGCAACTTGTTATGTCTCAGACATAGTCGTCCGTGCTAGCTTGACTACTCAACTTGTTATGTCTCAGACATAGTCGTCCGTGCTAGCTTGCAACTTGTTATGTCTCAGACATAGTTGTCCGTGCTAGCTTGCAACTTGTTATGTCTCAGACATAGTTGTCCGTGCTAGCTTGCAACTTGTTATGTCTCAGACATAGTCGTCCGTGCTCGCTTGACTACTCAACTTGTTATGTCTCAAACAGTCGTCCGTGCTCGCTTGACTACTCAACTTAAACTAAAAGCTGCAGTTACATAATACTTATGACTCGGAGTGTTTGAAATATTTTACTTGGACAAGAAGAAGAAGAAAAAAAATCGTCCTCCCCTTTCACCTTTCATTTCCCTGGCACACTCAACTTTCTGAGGAGTCTTTTCTTTTCTTTCCAGCATTTTATCTCCGGAAAGACTGGATTTCTCGTTGTGGCCAAGACGATTCGCCGACGACGTACGAATACTTCGCCAGAAGTCCAGGACAGTTTTGCACTCTCTCACCTTTTAGCATAGAATTTTTATTTTTATTTTTCCTCTCCCTGCACGTCGAACGAACAGCTACGGCCCTATAGATGTGTAAAATACGAACAGGGAAGTTCACGCACTGTGTGAACTCGGGCAAAACAGATTCACTCAAGGCCCACTCAAGGTGGCTTCTGGCGAAGAAAAAAAAATGAGGCGGTAACTCTTGATCAGCGGTTTTCAGACCTTTTTTCTTTCTGAGATGTTAAACCCTTTTATCACACATACCTGTTAATATTCGTGTTAACATTCGACATCTTGGAAACTTGTTCGTGTCTAGTGGTTAACAAGAAGGGTTCAGCGATCTGAAACATCACTTGAATGCTACTGGTATCAGAGACAGCGACCTACCGCTCGAGAAAACCTTTACCTACCTTTCTAAGTTCATTCTCGGGGTAAACTAGATGTTCGTGCGTGACTAAACAGGTCCGGTCGTTCTAGTGCGTCTTTCTGCTGGAAAGTCTGTCCCTGCACTCTGGGGGTTAGAGAAAGCTACCGCAGCACGCTCAGCAAAAGCTGCCAAAAAAAACCAAAAAAACAATCGCATTTATTAGAGCTACAACAGTAATCAAAACCTCGTTCAGTCACTTTTGACCAAAAGACGACGTTTCTTCAAGACAACGCCATTGAATGATGTGTCTTTGTTTTCCATTTTCATTCTTCTGTGTTCGCTCCATTTTATTATATGCAGCCGAAGCATGGAGAGCCAGTCAGGGAGTCAAAAGTAGGCAGGGGATTTCAAGGAAGATGCCTCAGACAAAATTTTAAGAATACGCCGGGAAGAACACATGACAAGTGAGGAGATAACCAGACGAACAGGCTTTGAGAACATTACTAAAGAGGTCAAAAGACGAAGATGGAGATGGGTGGGCCACATACTAGAATGGAAAGAACAAGACACCCCTATACCGCTTTGACTTGGACACCTCAAGGTAAAAGAAAAAGGGACAGGCTATTGGGGGGAAAGGGGGGGGACAGCATGAAGACGCACAATGCAGGAAGAAGTAAAGAGAACAGGAAAGACATGGTCTGAGGTATCCAGACTTGCTCATATCAGGATTGGCTGGAGAACCTTTGTTGATGCCTTATGCTCCATTGGGAGTACAGAGGACGGATGATGATAATTCTTCTCTGTTCTACTTTACTGTCGTGATGGTTCAAGACGGGGTTCGTTTTCAGATAGTCGACAGCGTGGTCCTCCTATAATGTCGATTATATTCTCCATGTCTTCATTGTTCTTGTGCCTACAAAGGCAAATGTTGATCTTTACTCCTTCCTCTACCATGAACGAGTGCCAGTAGAGAACACCTTTAGTGATGCTCTCATTACCAGGTCGGCGGGCATGACCAGCCCAGAGCATCCAGCGAGTAGAGAGTGAATATCTGAGTGTGAACGTCTGAGTGTGAATATCTGAGTTTGAATGCCTGAGTATGAACGTTTGAGTGTGAATAGCTGAGTTTGAATGTCTGAGTGTGAACGTCTAAGTGTGAATATCTGAGTTTGAATGTCTGAGTATGAATGTCTGAGTGTGAATATCTGAATGGAAAGTGAATAACTGAGTGTGAATGTCTGTGTGAATATCTGAATGTGAATATCTGAGTGTGAATGTCTCAGTGTGTATATCTGAATGTGAATATGTGAGTGTGAATATCTGAGTAGAGAGTGAATAATTGAGTGTGAATGTCTAAATGTGAATATTTGAGTGTGAATGAGTTACATAGTGTGAATGTGAGAAATAAGTTCAGACTTCAAACTTGAGCCACTGTTAGATATAAGTTCAGACTTCAAACTTGACCCACTGTCAGAAATAAGTTCAGACTTTAGACTTGAGCCACTGTCAGATATAAGTTCAGACTTCAAACTTGAGCCCCTGTCAGAAATAAGTTCAGACTTCAAACTTGAGCCCCTGTCAGAAATAAGTTCAGACTTCAAACTTGACCCACTGTTAGATATAAGTTCAGACTTCAAACTTGAGCCCCTGTCAGACGATACACTTCCTACTGTTTTTTCTGTTTTGTCCTATCTCTCTCTCTCTCTCTCTCTCTCTCTCTCTCTCTCTCTGTCTGTCTGTCTGTCTTTCGCTCACAGCGGACACAAACGTAAGGCCCATATTATGTAGATTGACTTTTAATTTATATCTTCTCTGTTTATGTTGACAGCCCTGCGCACAATGAGATTCCATGTGGCTTGTCGTATTGGAAAATATTTCTCCGGTTTCAAACACTAATCATGCGTCATGACTCTCTTCTACAGCTGTGTCCACAGGAGACACAGGTCTTCAACCCACAAACGTCGGGCTACAATACAATCCGTCACAGTCTACTGTATTACTTCATCCCTTCACTTGTGATGTGAATGCCACAGTTTGAAAAGCCCTGCTCTATAAAAGCGATATAAAACTTGCTAGCGAATTTTCCTCCAGAGAATAGTGAATTATGTGTAGCTGTTCCCGGTTCTAGTTCTTGCATTTGCATCTTCTTTACCTTTTTTTTTTTTAGTTTTATTGCAAACAAATGGACGTAGCGGTAGCTAACGTTTGTAGCTTTTTAATGGATAGTTTATGTTTCTTAATACCAGGATACACACTATCATTTTCAACTCTATTTAAAATCTCACATGACTGCGAGTTAGCTCTTATAAATAGAAGCTTCCATGAAGATCTCATGACTGTACTGGATTAAAAATCCATACGCATGGCTGTATTGTTTTTTTTTTTCTCTTGAAAGAAACTCATCTCAGAAAGCAGTATGACCTTGGAGACGGCATGGATCTCAAACCAGTTTGTTGTGTTCTAGTATTATATTCGGTATCTGTTTGTTTTGTTCTAGTTATGTATTCGATCTCTGGCTAATTTGATTTGTTCTAGTACTGTATTAGATCTCTACCCAGTTTGTTGTGTTCTAGTATTATATTCGGTCTCTGTTTGTTTTGTTCTAGTTATGTATTCCATTTCTGGCCAATTTGATTTGTTCTAGTACTGTATTAGATCTCTACCCAGTTTGTTGTGTTCTAATTTTATATTCGATCTCCGCTCAGTTTGTTAGGTTCTAGCACTGTATTAGATCTCTGTCCAGTCTGTTATATTCTAGTATTGTATTCCATATCTGAACTTTCGTTATGTTCTAATATTGTATTAGGGATGCAGGTTTTTCTGTTGCACTTCTTGAGGATAAAGCAGCGAAGTTCTGGGTTGTTGATTCTAACTTTAAAGTATCATGAAAGTATCATCCACTACAACAATTATCTGTGCTCGTCTCGAAACATCTTACAGTGCAAGAAAGAAACCGCAAGGTTTGAATATACCAACGTAAAAGAATATAATGACTGGATATAGCCTTAACAATTCAGGCAGGCTTTCGACATGACAGAAACAATAACGGCTACAGAACAATTAGGATTAGAACTCGAAACTTCAATAAAACAAGCAACCGCTCAGCCATCCAGCACCTTTCCGAGCAGGTAACTTAAGATTAAGATTATGTATTGTCAGGTTTTGATTGATGTTTACGAAGAATTTACTAAATGTTTACGAAGAATTAGAAAAATGTTTTGGCCAAACACCATAAGAAATAACATCTTGTTGGCAGAGGTGCAGATGAAGCCAATGACAACAATTATTGAGGAAAGATGCTGGCGATGGTTGGGACATGTGTTCCGAATGACTGACAACTCACTACCAAAAATAGTACTAAGATGGACACCACAGGGGAGCAGAAGTAAAGGTAGACCAAAAGAGACATGGAGAAGAACAATAGAAAGGATGTTGAGCAATAGAGGGCTCATCTGGGCAAGAGCAGAAAAAAAGGCGAAGGACAGGCATTTGTGGAAAACCCTTGCGGAAGCCCCATGTGCCCTGGGCACTTAAGGTTCAGAGAGAGAGAGAGAGATTGTCAGGTTTAATGTTGGACAATAAAGGGCGCACTCGCGCGCACACACACACATACACACACACACACACAAATACATACACAGCATAGAAATAAAAATGCTAAAAGTAAAATAAAAAAAAGTAATGCAAGAAAAATCGAAAATTTATGATTATCTTTCTCTAACTAAATGTTCTGAGGAGTGATGTGCTGTAGTGACAAATCTTTGTTGGCACTTTAGTTCGAGTAGTGGTTTCTAATATTTTTCTGGCTGCACTACCGCCCTGCTTCTTAGACCATTTGCCTACACCCCCTCTCCTGCTTCCTAGACCACTTGTCTAGCACCCCTTCTTTTGTTCCACAGATCACTTGTCTAGCACCCCTTCTTTTGTTCCACAGATCACTTGTCTAGCACCCCTTCTTTTGTTCCACAGACCACTTGTCTAGCACCCCTTCTTTTGTTCCACAGACCACTTGTCTAGCACCCCTTCTTTTGTTCCACAGACCACTTGTCTAGCACCCCTTCTTTTGTTCCACAGATCACTTGTCTAGCACCCCTTCTTTTGTTCCACAGACCACTTGTCTAGCACCCCTTCTTTTGTTCCACAGATCACTTGTCTAGCACCCCTTCTTTTGTTCCACAGATCACTTGTCTAGCACCCCTTCTTTTGTTCCACAGACCACTTGTCTAGCACCCCTTCTTTTGTTCCACAGACCACTTGTCTAGCACCCCTTCTTTTGTTCCACAGACCACTTGTCTAGCACCCCTTCTTTTGTTCCACAGATCACTTGTCTAGCACCCCTTCTTTTGTTCCACAGACCACTTGTCTAGCACCCCTTCTTTTGTTCCACAGATCACTTGTCTAGCACCCCTTCTTTTGTTCCACAGATCACTTGTCTAGCACCCCTTCTTTTGTTCCACAGATCACTTGTCTAGCACCCCTTCTTTTGTTCCACAGACCACTTGTCTAGCACCCCTTCTTTTGTTCCACAGATCACTTGTCTAGCACCCCTTCTTTTGTTCCACAGATCACTTGTCTAGCACCCCTTCTTTTGTTCCACAGATCACTTGTCTAGCACCTCTTCTTTTGTTCCACAGATCACTTGTCTAGCACCCTTTCTTTTGTTCCACAGACCACTTGTCTAGCACCCTTTCTTTTGTTCCACAGATCACTTGTGTAGCACCCTTTCTTTTGTTCCACAGATCACTTGTCTAGCACCCTTTCTTTTGTTCCACAGATCACTTGTCTAGCACCCTTTCTTTTGTTCCACAGATCACTTGTCTAGCACCCTTTCTTTTGTTCCACAGATCACTTGTCTAGCACCCTTTCTTTTGTTCCACAGATCACTTGTATAGCACCCTTTCTTTTGTTCCATAGACCACTTGCCTAGCACCCTTTCTTTTGTTCCCCAAACCACTTGTCTAGCACCCCTTCTTTTGTTCCCCAAACCACTTGTCTAGCACCCTTTCTTTTGTTCCATAGACCACTTATCTAGCACCCTTTCTTTTGTTCCATAGACCACTTGTCTTGCACCCTTTCTTTTGTTCCCCAGACAACTTGTCTACCACCCTTTCTTTTGTTCTCCAGACAACTTGTCTAGCACTCCTTTCTTTTATTCCCCAGACCACTTATCTAGCACTTCTTTCTTTTATTCCCCAGACAACTTGTCTAGCACTCCTTTCTTTTATTCCCCAGACCACTTATCTAGCACTTCTTTCTTTTGTTCCCCAGACAACTTGTCTAGCACTTCTTTCTTTTGTTCCCCAGACAACTTGTCTAGCACTTCTTTCTTTTATTCCCCAGACCACTTGTCTAGCACTCCTTTCTTTTATTCCCCAGACCACTTATCTAGCACTTCTTTCTTTTGTTCCCCAGACAACTTGTCTAGCACTTCTTTCTTTTGTTCCCCAGACCACTTGTCTAGCACTCCTCCCCTCTTCCCTGCTTCCAAGATCATTCACCTTATTCCCTCCCCTTCCATTGATTTTGCAGATCACTTCTCTGGCACCCCCGCCTCTCTCATTCTAAATCACTTCCCTATCGCCTCCCTCTTCTGCTTCTCAAGCCACTCCCTAGCACTTCCCCCTCCCCAAGCTTGTTTTCGCTCAGTTGGTTATGATATAACATGCCACAACCTTTTCCATCATCGCCCCTGTCTTGCCCGCCCCCCCCCCTTGGGGTGAGGGGGGCTCGACACTGCCCGTTGTGGGAACCGCTGAGTCAGAGAACCTAACAATCAGTGAAAAATTCAAGGCAAAAATTGAAGGAGACTAAGAGAAAACTATGTGAATGGGCTAACTAACAGGTAGAACGGAAATGAGAAGGCCAGCTAGGCCGACTAAGAAACGCCAAGGAACGGGGCAGAATGGAGAACCTTGACCCACAGCGTCTACCGGCACGACGCTGGACATGGTGAATGAGTGATTCGCACTTTGAAATGTGTGAGCAGGGCTCGGCGACACCCTCTCCATTCGTTTCATTTTAAAATGACTTTTATTGATCAAGTAAACATTTTTATCGTTGTCTTTTCCGGTGGCTTGCCAAATGTGGGGTGAAGCCATATCATTCATCATTTGTTATATGAGTTAACTGACCTCTGTGTGCTTAAATGTATATGCAAAAAAAGCTTTATTTTAGCAGTGTATTACCAAAACCAAATGTAAGATCCTTAGACGTGAGACAGTTGTTTTTTTTTTTAGATGCACACAGAATTCTTTCCCCTATTATAACAGGGTCCTTAACCATTATACGACAACTGTGTTCCCATACGCCTCTGCCAGACTTTCATAAATGTCATTATCATCATCACCAGTCATTTTAGGAGCTGGTAAAGGTAAAATAGTAAAAGGTAAAAGAGCTCGACCACGTAAAACTCTAAAGAGGGGATTGTTAAGAGAGGCCAACTTAGTTGGGAATGACATCATTGTTAAGAGAGCCCAGTTCAGTGGGAATGACATCATAGTTAAGAGAGGCCAGCTTAGTGGGAATAACATCATTGTTAAGAGAGGCCACTTTAGTGGGAATAACATCCCTTGATGAGGTTGAAAAGCTCGCAGAAAACAGGAAATCTGGGCAATCTATCATGCTAGAGCCCTATGAGAGCCCTAACGGGACTGGAAGGATGTAAGATGTAAGAAGAAAGGCAAAATCCCAGTTTCCATGCCATTGAGGCATACTGAGGTTACGGTGTTAGGCCTGTATTTCCAAGGCCATCGGCTCCTGAAAGTCTGAGGTGATCAGTATCACCGCCTGGTCGCGTTTATCTCCCCAGATTTCTCTGGTACACATTTTTAGAGGCTGGGTGAACCACGGGATCTTTCTGGTGTGGTGGTACGAGGAAAAAAAATCCCGCTGCTGGGATTTGAACCCAGTATCACCAGATTAGTAGACCGAGCTCCTAACCACTTAACTAACCAGTCTGCCTTTTAGGACCTAGCATGATTTTAAAAGATATCTATGGTTTTGCTTTACTTTGCATATGGAAATGCTGAAATAGAACAGTCGAAAGAAAGTTCTAATCTATTATCAGTTTTGTTGTTGTTATTCAGATATCGAGCCCTGCACCCTAATCATTTGATTCTGATTCGCCCAAAGGTTATGTATACCCCGAATAAAATCTCCTGCGTTACTAATACATGCTAATCTAAGCAGTTATTTCCCTTTGTTGTTGACCTATTAAAAAATAATTTTCTATAAAAGGGGACAGATCCTTACATCCAGACTAACAATACATCTAAAACTGAGATTTGTCAGCTGATATTGCTCACTTCTTCGTGTTGTATCAGATACAAAAAACACTAAACATGAAAAAAGTGCTGTTTCCCAGAAGTTATATGAACCATAATGGAGTGATTCATTATAGATAATAGCAGCAAGTGAAGAAGTAATAGGCGACTGACTCCGAAAAGGAAAAGCACAAAATGCTACACATTAAAACCAGTCGGATAAGCTATTTTGGATACAATGGAAAGTGTCCTCTTGATTTTATTCTGAATTCCCCATGAATCTCGTCGTCAGCAGGAATTATTCGTGTGGACTTTTGTTAACAGAGTACATGCTTCAGGGTACGCAACCTGCAAAAACTCATGTAAAATTAACACCCCTGAGTTGTTGTTTTTTTATATACTCGAGTTATCGGAGTGATTGCCCCTGGGTTTTGAGCTTAGTTTTGGGCGTGCAGTAGTGTCCTGCACGGGATTTGCGTGAAGAACTGAGCGTTGGAAAAGTATAGAAGATGTGCTTTATAAGGTAGCCTGGGTTTTCTTCGACTGTTGTGAGGGTGTAAGTGCTGTTCTTGAAGCCGATATATCATCATCATCATCATGTGCCGTGCCGACTGGCGTTGGCTATTATGCTTCTCCAGAGTACCCGATCCTTCATGTAGGCCATCAGTTCAGTTGGTGATCTCCTCTCACACCATCCCGTCAGACTGTCCAGTATCATTTCTCTTGATCTTCCTCTTGATCTTCTTCCTTCTATTTTTCCTGTTGTTATAATATTTTCAATGCCCTCTCTTCTCATTGCATGTCCTATGAAAGTACATTGTCTCTCTCTTATCTTTTTGACAAGGTTTTTTTGTCTCTCCAGCTCTTCTCCTACATTCTTCATTAGTTAGTTTTGCTGTCCAGGGGCCAGCCGATATATGTCTAGGTTTTCTTCGACTGTTGTGAGGGTGTAAGTATTATTCTTGTAGCCAATATATGTCTAGGTTTTCTTCGACTGTTGTGAGGATGTAAGTACTGTTCTTGTATTCGATATGTCTAGGTTTTCTTCGACTGTTGTGAGGGTGTAATTAACGTTCTTGTATTCGATATGTCTAGGTTTTCTTCGACTGTTGTGAGGATGTAAGTATTATTCTTGTAGTCGATATGTCTAGGTTTTCTTCGACTGTTGTGAGGGTGTAGTATTGTTCTTGTAGTCGATATATGTAGTACTGTTCTTGTAGTCGATATATGTCATTTTCAGACTGAGAGAGACATATATGTCTTCACTACTTGTGTTTTGTCATTTCCTGGTGGATTCCAGATGGTTGTAGTGGAATATGCCACTATAACTTGATATCTGAGTTTGACCACCAGCAGTTTGATAAATAACTCGATGTGTTCCATCCATTATTGAACTTCATCGTCGCCCTGGACCACCGTTATCTTATTTTACTAGATCGCTGGCTTTTGTATCATCCTGTGTTTACTTGATCCACTGTGTGTGTGAGATGTCTGCCTATATCCCTGTCAAGTGTATAACATACAGCATAAGTGATGTCCTCAGTGCGAAACTGTGCAGCTTATTAAGCCATTGCACTGGAAGCTCCGCGTGAAGACATTGATGCTAGTCTTCGTTAAACAACTTATGTGGCCATAGGAACTGCTATAATAGCTGTTTTGCATTGCCTTCACAAATTTTCCAACCATACTCGCATATTCCTGGGAGCAAGTTTGAGTTCTTAAAGCATTTGCCGTAGAAATATTTTCAGATTTTATTGTGAAGTTTGTGGAATACGTGAGCCGTTATCTCTCTGTTTATCTCTTCCAGTGATAATGATGGTGATGACAGATGATGACAATAAATAATAATGATGATGGTGATGATGATATTAACAGACTGTCATAGTTTTCCTCATAAACTATAGCATATTTAAGAAAGATAGTCTATGTCGTCATAAAGAGCTCCTCGCCAAGAATCTTACTAAGCACCATCACCACAGTAATCCCTAGCTCCTGTTTATATATATATATATATATATATATATATATATATAAATGGATGGATGTGTGTATATATGTTCCAGCATAACTCTGGAACGCCTGGAGCAATTTAACTCAAACGTGGTACACATATGACGTACAATCTGGAAAAATAATTGTGTGTGTGTGTGTGTGGGGGGGGGAGGGTATGACACCTCTAGAGCCCCTAATGTTTGGAGTGGGAGGGGTGAATACTATTCACTAAATTCAAGGAGAAAAAAGTAGTCTAAGGGAGATATTCGTGAAATATAGCGGTGCTGGTCTAAGAGCAGTATTTGTAGCCTCCATGGAAAGTACAAACATTTGATATACAATCTGGAAAAAATACTAGGGTGGGGGTGGGAAGGGGGTGGCATGTAAAAATAATCGAAACCGACCGATATTAGTGTCGAATCCATAGTTTTCAGGGTCACTGAGATGAATAGTGACAATCCCGATGCCGTACAATCTGGAAAATAATACCGTGGGGGTAAGACACCCTTAGCATCCCTATGGGTGGGGGAGGGGTGGGAAGGGGGACCAATATTAATGTCGAATTCATAGTTTTCGGGCTCGCTGAGATGATTAGTGACACTCCCGATGCCGTTCAAATCCAAGTTCAGTCCCTATCGGCATTTGGGTGGGGAAAGGAATGGGTGAAAAATAAAATGTCCAAAATTACCGAGAGAAGTGTCCAATCCATAGCTTTCGTGGTCGCTAAGCTGATTGGCGACAGTCCTGATGACATTTAAGCCTACATTTAGTCGAATAGAATGAAATTCTAGTAGAACCTTCTAAAAGATTATGGAAACGAATAGAAGTCTGATATCCTTCTAGAAGGTTGTGGAAATAATTAGAACTCTGTAGAACCTTATAGAAGGTTATGGAAATTAATAGAACTCCGTAGAACCTTCTATTCCAAAACTATCACAATTTGAACTGGTTGCGACAGAGGGCCATTCTTGCTGCTAAAAATTAAGATATCCACAAAATAAACAATCAAATACTTGCCATGCTACCTGGCGTAGTCACTGACTACAAGTCTATCGATACAGTAGTAGATGCCGATGAGGTCGTCAATTTCCCACTAGAGTTCCTAAACTCACTTGATTCAGCTAGATTGCCACCACATCATCTTTTACTTAAAGTGAGATCTCCAATTATTTTACTACGCAATCTCAACCCGCCAAAACTTTGCAACGGCAAGGATTGTGTTTTATTACACCACAATGCTGTGTGTAAGGAAGATGCTGGGCAATGTAACTGAAGCGACTGTCTTAAGAGGAAAGGGAGAGGGTGAAACAGTTGTTATCCCACGGATATCACTCATTCCGTCGGACCTCTCTTTTAACTTTAGGAGATGGCAATTTCCATTGAGACCTGCATTATCGATCATGATCAACAAGTCACAGGGGCAGTCTATTAAGTACTGTGGAGTGGATTTGAAATCGCCATGTTTCTCCCCGGACAACTTTATGTTGCTTGCTCAAGGATGTGTTCACCCAAGAATTTATTTATTCTTGCTCCTGGAGGTGAAACTACATATGTTGTTTTTTCAGTTGTTTATAATCAAGTTTTGCGTTAAATTAATATTATAGTAAATTTGTAAAAGACTTTACTCTATACTTTGTGTACTGTACGTATACTTTTAAATACCTGTAGATAAAATTACTTCGATTTCCCACTATATATATATATATATATATATATATATATATATATATATTCACTATATTCATATTCATTCATTTTCTTGTCTAATAGAACATTTGGATAAACAAAAACCCCGGGCAACGCCGGGTAATCAGCTAGTATTATAATACAACCAATCTTCTGAAAGCGTTTGTTCGAAATGAGGAGCTTTCGGAAGAAACGTCGTATCTCATTTACATATCAAAGTGACGTCGTATCTCCATTACGTATCAAAGCGTAGTGCATTCCATTATTTTGTTTCAAGACTTGGAGACGTTATCGCGTATCTGTAAGGACGTTTCTTTCTGCCCACATTAGAAGCGATTCATAATCGATTCATAACCCCCTCTTCAGATTCTCTAGCCTTCTTTATGTAAGTCGACGTGTGTCCAGGCGCGACTAAAGGTCCGTGGCTGTATAAACCTGATTCATCTGTGTGTACGCTAAACTTTCTTTTGTTCATTCAGATCCGTCTTCGCGTAATTTAAGAGGCTTTGCTTTTTTTTTTTTTCATCACACATTCATTTCTATCTCCGTGATAACTGAAGCCCGCTGTGCACGCGTAGACAGAATTGTGTATTCCAATGCATTTTAAGTTAGCTTTTTTTTTGTTTGTTTTGTACGCATTGCATCAGCTGACCTGCGTCTAAGTGCAGACTGATCTCTTAATGTAGATGGGATTCTAATGTGCCGATGTAAAATGAAATGTTCTTGATGTAATTGAACTATATCCCTGAGTTACATGCAAGTGCATACATTATATATGTGTATAATAGCGCCAGTTTGTGTAAGACGGCATGCAGGATTTCACAACGGATGTGGTTTTTTATGTTTTCCGGCTAGAAGTTTTTATTAGACCAGGAAGTTGTAGATCCTAGAAGGCAAGAGTTCCCTAGGGAAAAGTGTTTTGTTCTTCTGTAATGTCCGACACTATGGAGAAGATGTTATCACAGATGGGCGCTGTTCTTGTGATATCACAGGTGGGCGCTGGTCTAGTGTTATCACAGATGAGTGCTGTTCTTGTGTTATCACAGATGGGTGCTGTTCTTGTGTTATCACAGATGGGCGCTGTTCTTGTGTTATCACAGATGGGTGCTGTTCTTGTGTTATCACAGATGGGTGCTATTCTTGTATAATCACAGATGGGTGCTGTTCTTGTGTTATCACAGATGGGTGCTATTCTTGTGTTATCACAGATGGGTGCTGTTCTTGCGTTGGGAAAGATGACCCCTGTTCTTGTGTTATCACAGATGGGCCCTGCAGTTGGGCCATGACTCCCAGGAACTTTAGATACTAGTTTCTTTTTTCATGCTCTTTCTGTCTTCCTCTACCTTGGGTTCCGCTAATGTTTGTCGTCCACGAAGCGTCAGATCTTCTTAAACACTTTTTTCCCCTATCTAAAACATAACCATGTGCGTGTTTTTACACAGTTATTCCTCTTTTAGAATGTGTTTTTCTCATTCACATATTCGTGATTAGATCTCAACTTTCTTGTCACTTTCCCTCTTGTAAATAAACTTTTCCCATGTTTCGCTGCTCGACCACGTGAAACTGTAAAGAGGACATTGTTAAGAGAAGCCAATTCAGCGGGCATAACATCCCTTGATGAGACTGAAAAACTCGCCGAGGACAGAACATATTGGCGAACTACCATGCGGGCCCTATGCGTGTCGAATTTTCGACACTTCCGGTGGTCCCAAGCTACCGTATGGTCGAAAATTCGACAATCATTGTTCCATTAAAATAGGCGGTGTAACATTTATATTGTCCGGTTTTCTTCCGCGATTCCGGTGACACTTTCAAAATGGAGAATGCGTGCCTAGTTACGAGCGATGCCGAGCGAGAACAAGCACGCGAAGCATGGAAATTTTTCAATTTTTGACGATGTAGATAGGGGTATGGACATAGCCTATGGCCACCCCGCTGCTCTTGAATGTTTTCTAAGTAGATTTAGACATATTTAGACGACTGGTGAAGTAGTTAGGAGTAGTTAGGAGGTTATTTCAGACATTCATTACGCGAAAATGCCATACGGAGTCACAATACGAGATCGATAAGTAGATCTACACATCTTAGATGGTAAATAGGGGTAAGAAGCGCGAATCTAGACCTAGCCGATGGTGAGCTGGCCACAATCAGTGTCTAAAAACATCACATTACTTCTTTTTCCCTAAAAAACTCTGCATTTATGAAATTGTCATTCATTTAGCTACACTTTGACACATATTACGTATACGGAAGTACATGGAAATACTGTTTTCCATTCCATTTTACAACTACACCCCCTTACAGTCAAGACCCGCGTTTTACTCCCGCACGCCACGACACGTCCGTGTTTCTTCCTCCCGCACGGGAAGAGTTAACGGCACGGGAAGAGTTAACGGCACGGGAAGAGTTAACGGCACGGGAAGAGTTAACGGCACGGGAAGAGTTAACGGCACGGGAAGGATGTAAGATGTTTCGCTTACTTCTACAAAAGTTCTTATCATGGTATGTGTGTCAGTATGTAGGAGCTAAATGTGCTGATTGTACTCAGTGTCAACGATGCTGACCATCACATCCATCAACAGTTCGGCTGACGCTGGAGAGTTTATAAACAGACCCAGGTACAGAGCTTACGTCACTCCGGTCATTATGGAACTTATCCACTGCTTCCGTTGCTTCATGTCATTTCCAAAACCTTCCAAAACTTTGCTATTTTTTTTAAATTTACTAATTTTCTGCACAAGCCAATATCTCCAGCAGTTCTTCTTTCCTGCATCTGCCTGTTGTAGAAATCGTTGTGCTAAATACAGCAAGGAAAAAAAAAAGTAACACAGAGTTGTCTCCCGCTGATTTGTTTTAGTTTCAGTTTATGGTTAGATGAGTTTTACAAAAATGAGCACCATAAATGTCAGTAATTAATTAATAAATGAACGAAACAATGCGGGGACGAGCGTCCGACAATTTATGCACGCGTGAATAAATTTGTGATAAAGCTGGTCTGAGTTTTTAACATAACCATCTGTGCTATTTTTTAAAAAAAAGGAAGTACATACCCTATTCTTTCTACTTCTATACTGTTTTTGTTTTCTAGGTAACTGTTTAAAACTCTTAATCAAAAGGGAATTAATAATATAAAATGTCCACGGCTTTATTATGATGATTTAGAGAATATTTATTATCTCAACTACCCTACTGTGTGTCTGTATTCTAATTAAAAAAACCAGTGGTTATGATAATTGTTCGTTTCTTTTCAAAGTGTGCGTGATACGAATAGTTTAGAACACATTTCCAGTAAAGTAAAATTTATTTATTTATTTATTATTTTTAATTCCCAGTGTACCGGTATTGTTCTAAAATTATAACAAGTGAAACATTTCAGAGGGATCGTGCAACATCTTGATCACACGCTGTTTGTCAGTTATCTCACATGGAGGTATTAAAGCATACAAGATGTCAAGTTTTCCTATCTATCTATCTATCTATCTATCTATCTATCTATCTATCTATCTATCTATCTATCTATCTATCTATCTATCTATCTATCTATCTATCTATCTATCTATCTATCTATCTCCATTTGCTGTTGCATTTATTTAAAAAAATAAGCAGCTGTTAAATTATATAACAGAATATTTTAAGGAGGCAGTATAGCGGTTGTTAAATTATATAACAGACTTTTTAAAAGAGGCAGTACAGTGCCAGTCAAATTATATAACAGACCATTTCAAGGAGACAGTATAGCTGCTGTTAAATTATATAACAAACTATTTTAAGGAGACAGTATAGCTGCTGCTAAATTATATAACAGCCTGTTTTAAGTAGGCAATACAGAAGCTGTTAAATTATATAACAGATTATTTTAAGGAGACAGCATAGCTACTGTTAAATTATATAACAAACAATTTTAAAGAGACAGTATCTCTCTCTGAACCTTAAGTGCCCAGGGCACATGGGGCTTCCGCAAGGGTTTTCCACAAATGCCTGTCCTTCGCCTTTTTTTCTGCTCTTGCCCAGGTGAGCCCTCTATTGCTCAACATCCTTTCTGTTGTTCTTCTCCATGTCTCTTTTGGTCTACCCTTACTTCTGTTCCCCTGTGGTGTCCATCTTAGTACTATTTTTGGTAGTGAGTTGTCAGTCTTTCGGAGCACGTCCTAACCATCACCAGCGTCTTTCCTCAATAATTGCTGTCAGTGGTTTCATCTGCATTTCTGCTAATAAGATGTTATTTCTTATGGTGTTTGGCCAAAATATTTTTCGAATTTTTCGTAAACATTTAGTCTGGAAAGAATTCAACTTGTTTTCTATGGTTTTGGTGATTTTCCAGCATTCATTTCCATAGAGTAGTACACTTAGAACATTACTCTTAAATATCCTGATTTTCATATTTATGCTTAGTTTTTTTGATTTCCATATAGTCTGCAGCATTGCAAAAGCCTGGTTTGCTCTAGTAAGTCTGCTATTGATGTCCTCTGTGCTGTCTCCTTTTTCTACTACTCTGCTGCCAATGTATACAAATTCGTTGACCTCCTCCACTAACTTGTTATCTACTCTGAGTACATTTCTGTTGTTCACATTTTGCTTCATTAACTTTGTCTTTCCTACGTTGATCTTTAGTCCTATGTTGTTTGCATTCTGAGTTAGCTTGTTTATTTTATCTTGCATATATTTGTGACTGCTTGATAAAAGGAGACAGTATAGCTGCTGTTAAATTATATAACAGCTTATTTTAAGTAGGCAATACAGAGGCTGTTAAATTATATAACAGACTATTTTAAGGCGACAGTATAGCTGCTGTTAAATTATATAACAAACTATTTTAAGGAGACAATATAGCTGCTGTTAAATTATATAACAGCCTATTTTAAGTAGGCAATACAGAGGCTGTTAAATTATATAACAGACTATTTTAAGGCGACAGTATAGCTGCTGTTAAATTATATAACAGCCTATTTTAAGTAGGCAATACAGATATTTTCCAATCCTATTTTCAACTCGAACTGGCAGCAAGAAGCAGCAGTTCGAGTTGAAAATAGGATTGGAAAATATCAACCGATAAAACAAGGGGTGCGACAAGGATGTGTACTATCTCCAGACCTTTTTTCTCTGTACATCGAGAATATTCTAAGAACAATCATCACAGAACCAGGCATAAAAATTGGAGGATACAATATTAACAACCTTCGGTATGCTGACGACACAGTACTGATAGCTGAGAACCAACAAGACCTGCAAAATCTCTTGGATAAAGTCGCCAAAGAAATTGAACAGAAAGGACTTACTTTGAACATTAAAAAGACAGAGACTATGGTTATATCTAAGAAACAGAATCCACCAGCATGCAGTATTAAATTAAACGGAACTATTCTAAAGCAGGTGCAGAAATTCAAATACCTTGGAGCAGTAACAACTTCAGATGGGAAATGCAGAACAGAAATTAGGAACAGAATAGGCCAAGCAAAGACTGCATTTCAGAGAATGAGAAACATATTAGCTAACACATCTTTATCAATGAATGTTAGAAAACAAGTCCTAAAATGCTATATTGAACCTATCTTGTTATATGGAAGTGAATCATGGACAATAGGCAAGTCTGCACAAAAACCATTGGAAGCAGCAGAAATGTGGTTTATTAGAAGAATGTTGCGAATCCCCTGGACAGCAAAAATAACTAATGAAGAATGTAGGAGAAGAGCTGGAGAGACAAAAAACCTTGTCAAAAAGATAAGAGAGAGACAATGTACTTTCATAGGACATGCAATGAGAAAAGGGGGCATTGAAAATATTATAACAACAGGAAAAATAGAAGGTAGAAGATCAAGAGGAAGACCAAGAGAAATGATACTGGACAGTCTGACGGGATGGTGTGAGAGGAGATCACCAACTGAACTGATGGCCTGCATGAAGGATCGGGTACTCTGGAGAAGCATAATAGCTAACGCCAGTCGGCACGGCACATGATGATGATGATACAGAGGCTGTTAAATTATATAACAAACTGTTTTAAGTAGGCAATACAGAGGCTGTTAAATTATATAACAGACTATTTTAAGTAGGCAATACAGAGGCTGTTAAATTATATAACAGACTATTTTAAGTAGGCAATACAGAGGATGTTAAATTATATAACAGACTATTTTAAGTAGGCAATACAGAGGCTGTTAAATAATATAACAGACTATTTTAAGTAGGCAATACAGAGGCTGTTAAATTATGTAACAGACTATTTTAAGAAAAGGTGTACCTGCTGCAGGATAATTTTAATTAATTAAGCGGCGTCGTTGTTCCCCTCTCACATTAATCCCCGCAACTGATCGCCATTCTAAAAATGATTAATAACGTTATCATTTGGTAGTAAATCAGGGAAGCTCATAGTATGGATTTCTTTTCGAAACAGAAAAAAGAACGGCGGATGTAAAACATAATGTACTTTACACGTATAAATACGTATATACAGGCGTATATTTTGTCAGAATGAAATCAATCAGCCGTAAGTCTTTTACATTCACAATTCATATTGTAGGAATAAGAGATGAAAGACTTCAGTGAATGTAAAAAGAAATAGAGAGAGAGAGAGAGAGAGAGAGAGAGAGAGAGAGAGAGTCGTCTTACAACGATGTATGTCACTCTACCCTTGTACAATTGATTTCACTCTATGATAATTTCCTGCTTGCTGGTTGATAGCATGCCACACACCCCCTCCCCCCCTCAACTCCCTACCCATACTTATATTATATTAAAAAACTCAGTAAACTCTGAAGAGTTTTTTTTACACATTTGACAGCAGTGTCTTTCTTTTTTTTTAACGAAATCACTGTAAACTCCAGTAAAGACCATTTCGTTCTGTTTTGTTTTCTCTAAATTTTCTAAATAATAATTACCTGTTTCACTTCATAACTATCTGTTTTAAATTCTAGCTTTTAAGTCATAAGTATGTGTCTTAAATCATGACAGCTTATCCTAAATAATAATATTGCCTTTCTAGGAATAAGGACGGCCATGATATTCTTTCTTGTAAAAGTCCGTCTTATACCATTTATACAGAAAAAGAATCTCAGGACGAATCTGTTGTAGGACGAATCTGTTGTAGGTTTCTAATCCAAACCGCATACAGTCTTGATGTATTGTTGTACTGATATTTCCCTTGTTAACTAGACAGTCACCGTGCACTTCATGAATCATCTCATGGATCTGGTCCCGGAAATAAACTCGACATTTAGGATTTGGCGCCCTCCCTAACAATCGGTCAGCCGCTGGACCGTAACAAATGAAGGGCTGCGGTACTTTGTGATCTTTGGTATTTGTTGCGCTATGTTCCATTCTTATCGTTGTGCAGATCTCTCTCTCTCTCTCTCTCTCTCTCTCTCTCTCTCTCTCAACCCATGACTCGCCAGCCATCAAGTAATAAAATGACATAGTTGGAAAAGCGAGTTGTTAGATATTGTTAGAATTTGTTTTAATGTTTGTTAAAAAAAACGTTGTATGTTAGAAGATCTGTACTGAAAATGTATTTTTATTTATGGATATGTCTGTGTGTGTGAGTGTATGCGTGTATGAGGGCTATTTTATTAGGTTAATTACCTCTTCTCTTTTACTTTGAATGTAATAGTTTAATCTTACACTCTTTTGATATGTTATTTCTTCCTAATGTAATTTGTATACTTGTATTAAATCGAGTGTATGGGAAGAATGAAAGATGGAGTGATGAAGGGCAGAATGTAAGACGGGCCTGCGTGCCCAGTTTTTTAACTTTTTAAAAATAAAGATATTCATGCATTCTCTTTCTTTCTTTCTTTCCATCTCTTTCTCTTTCTGTTTTTCTCTCTTTTTCTGTTTCCTTCTCTCCTTGTGTTTCTCTCTCTCTCTCCCTCTCTCTCTCTCTCTCTCCCTTAATGATCAGTCACAGTCGCTTGTCTATATTCTCTTCTGGCTCTTCTGTTTCTTTCTCTCTTTGTGTTTGTCTCTCTCTCTGTTTGTCTCCCTCTTAATCTCTCTCTCTTTGTCTCTCTCTTTTTCTCTCTCTCCCTCTCCCTCTTAATTATCAGGCACACTCCCTTATCTGTCTTCTCTTCTAGCTTTTCTGTTTTACAAAGTGTCTTACTTTATCTTTCTTTTTTATGAACTTACTTGTTTTTCTGACATCTATCTATCTATCTATCTATCTATCTATCTATCTATCTATCTATCTATCTATCTATCTATCTATCTATCTATCTATCTATCTATCTATCTATCTATCTATCTATCTATCTATCTATCTATCTATCTGCCTGTCTGTCTCTCTCACTTCTTCTCTCCTCTCCCTTTTTATTCCTCTCCTCTTCCCTCCCACCCCACCCCAAAAAAAAACCATGCTGTTATAACTGTTTGCCTACCTTCTTCTCTGACCTTTTTTTGTTGGTTTTCGCCAAGTTTTCACTATCTTCAAGCTCTCTTCTTTCTAACTAATGGCTGATCACATACTACAATGGGACGGCCTGAGCGAGCGGGGGTGGGGGTGGAAGGAAGGAACGAAGGAAATGCTTCAAGGGAAAACAAACAAGAAAACTCTGCAAATGTGAAGTAAGCTTTGTTCACAAGAAAAATGATCAAAGAAGTAAATAATAACGTTTGATGAGATGTAAAACGATGACTGCGGTGTATCGGCTGGTCCTGGTCTGTGTCATATACAGTCATACAGCAGTACCAGCTATCTTAACTGGAGGGAAAGTCAGGCCATAATATCAGAGGAGCAGTGTATTTTAGAGGGGCGACGTGCAGTTAATAAATGTATGGGCCTGGCCTGGACTGTGGTTAATCCGTCATGCCTGCTAAGATTTCTTACTTAAAGTTACTGATACTTTTTTCTTTTCATTTAAGAACTTTACTGTGGTCTCAGGAACTGTTAGATCGCCAAACAAGAACCCGGCGTTGCCCACAGCCAGAGGCTTGATGCTGTGGCATGTAGATAACACTCTTGTGTAGACACGTATCTGATATTCACTGTGGGAGTTGTTACAAGGACAAACACCACTAGACCGCATTACATTTGTTCACAAGATGATGATGATGCTTTAGTCTGTAGTGTCCTGCTCAAAGGTTGAAAATTATCATTTATTTGTGATTTTTTTAAAAAAACTAATGACGTGTATTACGTTCTTTAGAACGTAAATGATAACATTTTCAGAGCGTGCATGATTGATAACATCTTCAGAGCGTGCATGATAACATTTTCAGATTGTGCATGATAACATCTTCAGAGCGTGCATGATAACATCTTCAGAGCGTGCACGATAACATCTTCAGAGCGTGCATGATAACATCTTCAGAACGTGCATGACAACATCTTCAGAGCGTGCATGATAACATCTTCAGAACGTGCATGATAACATCCTCAGAGCGTGCATGATAACATCTTGTCATCTAGCTTCTAAGAAAAGAAACAGGGGCAGGCCACTGGGGCACGGAGACGCACAGTACAAGAAGAACCAAAGGGAAGGGGGGAAAGACGTGGTATGAGGTATCCCGACCTGCTCGAGACAGGACATGGCTGGAGAACCTTGCTGATGCCTTATGCTCCATTGGGAGTACAGAGGACTGGTGATGATGGTCTAGATTCTAACGAGCAGTTAGATAGTAGCAACAATAATAAAAGCTACTTTTATTATTTATTGTCCTATAATGATTATATTATTATTATTGTTATTATTATTATTATTATTTTGTCTTTCCTTGTCTCTTCTCTCACGTAGGTTTCAGCGTTGAGGAAACTAACAGGTTTCTTGATAAGCGCTTGTTTGGTATAAGGGAGATAATTAAGGCGTATTATTATTATTATTAGAAACAAGTGAAGAAAAGAGGACTGCTGGAAATTCTAAACAAATCAATGTTCCCTGAAAAACATCTATCAGTCTGACTGAAACACAGACATTATATCAAATGAATAATTAATAGCTGGTTCTATAGTTCAGCAACCAGCCTCTTTGTATGAATGCTATGAGTTGTACTGGTATTTATGTTGTGTATCCCACTCTACGTTTTATTATTTCCTGCTGGGTTCAAAGAGTGGAGATTGTGTAGAGTTTTTGTGCAGCTTTCAGCAGTTTAATAATTCACTCAGTGCTGAAGGTTTGCTCGCAATGTCCAGCGCCGACGCAACTTAGAAATATGGACTTTTGGATGGGAGAGTTCTTCTTCTTCCTCTACTTCTTCTTCTTTCTTCGTCTTCTTCTTTTCCCATCTCCCTAGAATCGGGACCTGTTTTCTTTGCAGCCTATGCAGTGAAAGTGTTGAGGCACAGGATCGTGTCGGATTGGGAGAGGATTACGATGGCTAATTTTTCGGTCACTGATTGGGGGTAAAAAAGCGGGGGAGGGGGGGTATGCAGTACTTCTTCAGACTCCACCACCATAGGAACCATTTCCCATGGAGGTCCCCGCTTCGTTAGCCAGGCTAGGTCTGTTGCTGGAGTATCAAAAGAGAGCTGGGATAGCGTGTTGGTTAGCTATGGTTCACCAACACTGACGCTAAATGTTGGACATGGATCACCAACACTGACGCTAAATGTTGGACATGGATCACCAACACTGACGCTAAATGTTGGACATGGATCACCAACACTAACGCTAAATGTTGGCTATGGTCGCCAGTTGCCAAAACAGACAGTGTGTCTTTGGCCCCTTCCCGACTGCAGACACACGGTGAATAGCTGCTCCTTACATGGAGACATACGGTGAATAGCTGCTCCTTACATGGAGACATACAGTGAATAGCTGCTCCTTACATGGAGACATACAGTGAATAGCTGCTCCTTACATGGAGACATACGGTGAATAGCTGCTCCTTACATGGAGACATACAGTGAATAGCTGCTCCTTACATGGAGACATACGGTGAATAGCTGCTCCTTACATGGAGACATACAGTGAACAGTTGACCCTTACATGCATCTTGTTCTATATAACTTTTTAATCATTTTGTTTTATTCTTCCTGTACCGAAACCATCAAATCAAGATACTGACACAAGTAAACAAATTCAGTTACATCAGAAAAACAATAACAGCTGATGGCAAGCACAGAAATGAGATAAAAACACCAGTAGATAAGGCAGAGGCAGCTTTTTATAACACGAATAAGATACTAACAAATAATAAATTGTCCCTAAAAATAAGGAAAAGAGCATTACAGTGCGATAGAGCCAGTATTGCTGTACGGGTGTGAAACTTGGACAATCAAAAAGGTCACAAAGAAACTGGAAGCAACAAAGATGTGTTTTTGGAGAAAGAAGCAGCAAATTCCCCTGGACAGACAGAAAAGCAGCAAATTCCCCTGGACAGACAGAAAAGCAGCAAATTCCCCTGGACAGACAGAAAAGCAGCAAATTCCCCTGGACAGACAGAAAAGTAGCAAATTCCCCTGGACAGACAGAAAAGCAGCAAATTCCCCTGGACAGACAGAAAAGCAGCAAATTCCCCTGGACAGACAGAAAAGCAGCAAATTCCCCTGGACAGACAGAAAAGCAGCAAATTCCCCTGGACAGACAGAAAAGCAGCAAATTCCCCTGGACAGACAGAAAAGTAGCAAATTCCCCTGGACAGACAGAAAAGTAGCAAATTCCCCTGGACAGACAGAAAAGCAGCAAATTCCCCTGGACAGACAGAAAAGCAGCAAATTCCCCTGGACAGACAGAAAAGCAGCAAATTCCCCTGGACAGACAGAAAAACAATCGAAGAAGTCCTCGAAGAAGTTTCAGAACTAGCTAAAAACGAAAACTAGTTTTAAAAAATAAGAAAAAAAAACAATCAAAATTTCTTGGACGCGCCATGAAAAGGCAGAAGTAACCTAGTAAAGACTGCAAAAAATTCAAGGAAAATGGAAGAGAGGAAAGCCAAGAGAAAAACACCCCAGGGGACGGACCAAGTGGCATGAAGAAAGAAAAGCATCTCAATTAATCGGAAACATCAAGGACCGTGCAAGATGGAGAAGCATGATTGCCAACACTATCCGAAACGGCATATAATAATAATAATAATAATAATAATAAGAAGACTACTGTTGTTGCTATTTGTGAATAATCTTGATTGTTTTTAACTAGGCACTTTAATTATTTCCATCTCTCTGTAAAGAAATAGCAAGACGAGACAGTCTTGTAGCAAGTTCAGGAAGTCTCGGGATAGTTTTAGCTGTGCTGTTTCTACGTATCAGTCTTACAGCAGGAAACCACACACACGGAAAGGAGTTATTCCAAAGAATGGTTTAAAGTGCGAGGAGCTGTGTTTTGTAGTACATTACTCCCACATCACAGTTTGCAGCTTCTTACAGGCGCATCTTGTGGGTGTGTCACTGTTTAGTGGTCCATCTTTCTCGAGTGATTTGACTGATTCCTTTAAACAATTCAGTTCTTCGTGTGAATGTTGTTGTTTCGGCTGAGCAGACTGCAAATAAACTCGAAGTGACATACAAAAAGCTTAGGAAGGAGGGAAAGAGAGAGAAAGAGAGAGAGAGAGAGAGAGAACAATTAAATGGGTGACATGATTGTGATGGTGACCTTTAAGACTAAATTCTCGACCATAAAGTGAATACCGTTGACAAAAACAATTTAAAAAAAACATTAACAGTTGTTTGTACATTATCTCCAATATTCTGAAAAAAAAATTATAATAATAAAATGCAACTTTTAAAATAGTAAAATATGGGCACTAACATCATATCCATATGTGCCTCTAAGGCATGACAGGATTACTTTTACCTTACCTTTACCTTTAAAATTTGACGATTTCATGAAATTTTGATGTGACAAGTTATGGCGAGATGTTTTTAACAAAAGAACACTTTAGGTCGAGCGTACAAATTGATAGGCGATAAATTTTACTATTATATATATATATATATATGATGGGTCATTGATAAGTTCTCGGCATAAGGTACAACAGAATATTTGTGGAAAACATTTGTTGGTTACTTCTCAACATAGTCCCCTTGCAAGTTTATGCACTTAGTCCAGCGATCCTGGAGCATACGGATCCATTCTTTTTAAAAGTCAGCATCTTGTGGCAGTTGAAAGTGGTCTACAGCATGAATGACGTCATCATCTGAAGCAAATTTGCGACCACTGGAGCTTCTTTTTGAGTTTGGTAAACAGGTAATAGTCTGAATGGGCCAAATCGGCGGAATAAGGAGGATGTTCAAGAAGATGGAAGCCGCCGACTTGTGAACTGGAGCATTGTCTTGATGAAATATGACACCTCTCGTCAATTTCCCTCGACGCTTTTCCTTCAGTTTGACCCGCAGTTGCTTCACAATGCTAGCGTAAATGGCCCCGATGACCGTTCTGAATCCCAAAAGATGGAAGCCATCACTACCTGCAGACGGAACCACCCTTGCTTTCTTTGGAGTTGGGGATCCATGATGTTTCCACTGCTTTGACTGTTTTTTGGTTTCTGGTTGAAAATGATGAACCCAAATCTCATCCATAGTCACAAATTGCTGAAGAAACTTTTCAGGATCTGCAGAAAAATGGCCAAGATTGTCTCTTGACATGTTGAGACGTTGTCGTTTGTGATCAGCCCCAAGAAGTTTCGGGACCTATCGAGCAGAGACCTTTGTCATTTGAAGATCATTGTGAATAATAATTGCATGAACACTTTCCTGAAAGATGCCCAACTAAGTAGCAAAGTACTGAGTTAGTCGTCGATCCTCCATTATCATGTCATGGATTCTGCCGGTGGTTTCAACGGTGGTTACCGTTCTTGGTCTTCCTGGACGGGGATCATCTTCTAGACTCTCCCTTCCATTTTTTAATTGAGCTGTCCGTTTCTTCACTGTGCTGTAAAAGGGGGCACTCTCCCCTAGAGTCTCCACCGTATCCTCATGGATCACCTTCGATGATAAGCCCTTGATGCAGAGGTAGCGAATGACTGCTCGATGAGAAATTGTATCCATTTTCTCAATTTGCCACCCATTACCACTCTGGTAGCCTGTTAGAAAAAGTTGGTTGCAGTTAATTTCTTGAAACTTGATTTTAATCTTACATTAACCTGATCTACAAATGTACCTAATATCAACTGCGCGTTTCAAGTATTTCTACCTCATGCCGAGAACTTATCAATCACCCCTAGTATCTGTATATATATATATATATATATATATATATATATATATATATATATATATATATATTTGTTTTTTTTCCCTTGCTTCCGTTTCTGTAGCAGTCTGATAGTTTTTTTACCAGATAGGGTTGCTGGCCCTATGCTGAACCCTCCTTAGTCGCCTTTTACGATCATGCGTGGTAGGGTACAGTGGTCCTATTCTTTGCAGATCCCGGGTACCACACACCAAACACCATAAGAAATAACATCTTATTAGCAGAAATGCAGATGAAACCACTGACAACAATTATTGAGGAAAGACGCTGGCGATGGTTGGGACATGTGCTCCGAATGACTGACAACTCACTACCAAAAATACCACTAAGATGGACACCACAGGGGAACAGAAGTAAGTGTAGACCAAAAGAGACATGGAGAAGAACAACAGAAAGGATGTTGAGCAACAGAGGGCTCACCTGGGCAAGAGCAGAAAAAAAGGCGAGGGACAGGCATTTGTGGAAAACCCTTGCGGAAGCCCCATGTGCCCTGGGCACTTAAGGTTCAGATATATATATATATTATATATATATATATATATATATATATATATATATATATATATATATGTTACGATAGTTACGATATGTTGAATTTGAATCAAGAGGATCACAAGCTAATTCATAGCTTGTCTGAACACGGTGTTTTTGTTTGGTTTTGTGTTTGGACACAACGTGTCTATCCTGAACCAGTAAATTTTGATCAGCGTGTGAGGGGGAAAAAAAGAAAATAGAAGAAAAAAAAAGATTGACAGTTTATAAAATTTGAATGAAGTGCAAGTGTATTACTCTCTGTATTCGCATAAAAAAATAAGAGATTTCCTTTTTTTTTTTGTTTACCCTTCTACACATTTCGTGGCAAAGACGAAAATGTTTTCTAGTGCGTTATTGAAAGGATGGATGACCGAAGAAATCTCATACTAGAAAAGTTTCCTCAAACCTCACATTGTTGCTTGCTAAGTTGCTCGTTCTAAAATGAATGGGGTATCGGCTCTTCGGCGACTCTCCTGTAAGCCACATACATAAAGGGAGAACAACAATGTATAAGATATAAATAAAAAGGTAACATTTCCGTTTCCGTGCCATTAAGACATATTGGGGAATATTGGCTGTATTTTCCATGACCTTCGGCACACGAAAGTGTGATATGGTCAGTGTCACGCCTGGCCGCTTTACTTTCCAAGATTTCTCTGGTACCTATTTTAGAGGCTGGTTGAACAGCGGGGCCTTTTTAAATAAAAATATGAATAAAATATAAAATAAAGTTGAAAAAAAAACAGCACAACCTTGTTACAAACAGAAGGCTGTTCAGTCAATAAAATACTTTCAGTTCATTGAGAAAATAAAATTTGACACATCCTATGTATGTGCGGGCGTGTGCATGTTTCAGAGGCAAGTAATTACAATAAAAATTATAGGCAGATGCAGGTATACGGTTCAGTTTTTACAAAACGATAGAGGGAATGAGGAATGTGAGCAGACACACATGACAGAAAGTAAGAAAGCAAGATGAGAGCGTATAAAATGAGAACTATCTTTCGAATTAGGAGACCAAAAAAAAAAAAGCTAAGTTTTTCATCTAATTTCCATGGGGTTTTGTATGCGTTGTGTTGTTCTTGATTGTAACCCTTAGAAAAAGGCTGACGCTGAAATGTCGAATGCTGTAAGTTCTTTATTTATACGTTCTCTTCTTACTTTCTTACTTTCTGTCAATTGTGTCTGCTCGCTTTCCTCATTCCATGTGTCTTTGTAAAACTGAACCATTATCTTCTATCTACCTTTATTACTAGAACCAGTTTTACTGCAGTCGTCATCTCTTTTATCTCTCAAGAAAAAAAAAGATGCCTTGCTTGTTTAGTCTGAACTCATATAATTTAATTTATTATTTAATTTACCTATTGTTGCCCAAATATTTTGCAAGGAGCAAACCTTGCTTGTTGTTATGAATTTGTTTCAAACGTTAGTGACAGTACTTTTAAATACTGCATTTGTTAGTATATAAATTTTTACTATCAACAGGACATAATCAAAAATAGATTTAGTTCTTAGACTTAGTTTTTAAAGCCCTTAAATGGGGTCAAGGGAAGTAAATCGAATCTATAGTAGAGTTGGCAGAATTAAGTCCAGGTTTAATTCACCTCTTTACATAATGTAAAAGTACTCAGCCCACTTGGCCTTGACATCTGGAGATCTCACGTAATGGTTAGACAAGTTGTTAAGTATCAAAAAATATAATGTATAGGTCGGCATAACCAGACGAAAGGAGAATTATTAATATATATATTTTTTTAATTGTGTCTAGACAGGCTAAATTTAGTACAGAAAATTTAGGCCTTGAGATGTTATGACTTTTGGCTATTTTCGGCAAGATAGCAATCTACAAAAAAAAACTGCTCTACCTTTTGGCTATTTTAATCAACAAACCCTCACCATACACGTGGTAAAATTGTCTAGCAAGCCCATGCGGGCACAAGAAAAATAAATAAATAAATTTAAAAAGTTAGCTTCATGAGTCTGAAAAAAAAGTTAGCTTCATGAGACATTGTGAGCTGTCTAATCTATATTTAGTAACAGACTATTTAACCTTTGGAGTTTTTTTACTCAAGGTTAGTTTGGATACTTTATTATACAAGGTGAGTAGACAGACATCACGTGAAATAAATTTTGAGAAAATTCAAAGTAAATTTGTAGGGAATATTTAAGCTTGAGCAACTTTTGTTAGGGATCGATTCTGTGTAGAATGTTTTGCTGAGTGGTCATTTTTCCCAGTGGAGTAGTTGCAAGCCAGTTTTAGTAATGTTTTAGCTCAGCATATTGTCCTTTAGGACAATGTTCCTTTATCTTGTAATGATATGTAGATGTTATGAGTGTTGTCCTTGTCAAGATAGATTTGTGTGTTCGGGAGATGTGTTGGAAGTTCGCTATATTGTAAGTAGTTGTTTGTGCTTGCTTATTGTTGCCAGGCTTTTCTTCCCCTTGGCGCCGACTACGCGCCCAGGAAGCTCTTGTAATGCTTGTTAAATCACCCTCCCGTGTTGGCATTTCGTTTTCCTTCCTCATCTCCATCTTCCACCATTCATTTTTTTCATTCAATAAATGTTTGATGTGTATTTTGGAACTTCTGTTCATTACCTACATGGAGAACTTATCTGTTAGTCCTGTTGAGTGAGTGGGAGTCCTGTACAAGTTTTCATTATGTGACACTGTTGTTTTTGTTGTGGCAGTTGCGAACTTGGCATTGTTGTTGTGTCACTCGAGGTATACAGTAGTGACAAGTTTGCCTCTTTTGTAAAGTAGTGTTACCAACTCTTACAAGCAACAACAACTTGTAAGTTTTTCTAATACAATTAAAGTCTACACAAAGTCAATATCTCTGACTCTCTGTGTACTGCCACAGAGGCATACGTCTTTATAGTTGATGCCGTGTTGGCACAATTAGTAATACATCATCCTCGAAGAACACTTTTACACGTTTCCTTGCCAATTATCAAACTACCTCTTATGGAATTTAATTTTGACCACTGAAATACAGTTTTTCCAAGCATCTCTGAAGATTCTAAGACGTAGAAAAAAATTACAGGAAAGAATGTGACAAGAAAATAATAGTTTATCCCAAGTGACTGTCTACTCATGTGAGAGTGAAAAAAAAATTTAATAAATTTAACAAACTGACTTCAAATCGAAATAAAAAGCAGAATAAATTATGAATACGCGAAATAAAACAGTCAAATGTAGCTGTAAACAGACCCAGTTTATGGAGATTCTTTTATTTTGGTCAAATGCACATCGAGGGATTGTAGTAATATAATGCAGAATAAAACTGTGAAAAGTTGGAAACGCTAAAAGCGAAGAAAAAAAACATAGCCTCAGGTATTTGGACTACAAGTTATTTTTATAATTACACGTGTAGTCAATGAAGCCAACATTTTGTATTATTAATGTAAAACTTTGTTCTTCTGGAATAAAAATGGCGCTATCGTTGTTATTAATTCTGATAATATTATTTTTACAATATTATGATCAGTGTCGTAAGACGGTTCATATTTTTCATCTCCGTGTATTGTATCAATCCTGTCTAGAACTATATCCTTCCACATCTTCTTGCCTGTAATGTTTATTTCAAATATTCTCCTGATTCTGTCCGGCAATTTATACTTCTGGTGTAATCTGTCCCTGTGTTTGGCTGGTATATGGTCATCCTCATATTACCCACCAGCACCGTTTTTTTGTTGTTGTTGTATGTTTTCATATTTCTAAAAAAAAAACTACATGGTTACCACGTTTCACTCACTCTTACCAAAAATAATATGTTCACCACACTTCATTCACTATATACAAAAACTATATGGTCACCGCACTTCATTCACTATATACAAAAACTATATGGTCACTGCACTTCATTCACTATATACAAAAACTGTATGTTCACCGCACTTCATTCACTATATACAAAAACTATATGTTCACCTCACTTCATTCGCTCATTTTGTGCCACTCTTTTTCTTTCATATTCTTTGTTGGTATTTTAATCAGACATTTTCCCTCTTTCCTCTTACTAGATATTCAGTTTATTCGCATATTTTTTCCCTCTGTCTTTCTTTTTATTCCTCGAATTATCCACTGATTGCCAATTTATGTCTTCTCATGCCATGCCCGCAGAATTTTTATTTCCGAAATGTTTGAAATTAGTTTTCAACGCTTTTCACTTGCACTGAATTTATATTGTAACCAAACAAATTTTCAGCATTCGACTTCTGCAAACAAACCAATGAGCAGATAAGAACAAAACGGAAAGTGAATATTATAACAAAATGGGGAATATAAAATATGAACTAGGTCTTCAACAAAAACTGCTTACAACAGGCTCATCTTATCGGTCTCTCACATCTTTTCATGTTCTGACTTTCCTCTTCTTGTAAGTACATCCCATGCTAAGTGTAATTTCCGATCCCTGTAAGTTTTGTTCCACAAAGATTCTATAAAGTATATTCAATAATTTAGAAAAAAAAATATTTGTCAACAGAAACAAAAACAAATGCACATCCCTCAGACTACAAGGTTTACTTCTCAGTAATAATAATACCCTAGTGAGGTTTGTACCAAACAATCAATGACTTACGGACCTCTGAGAATCATGAGCTCCCAAGATGCTCATCATGCTTATAGAGCCATGAGCTTTAAGGGCCGAAAAACTTGTGCGGGGGAGGGGGATTACTTCCTCTGATGATCTAGAGAGTTGTGCAGCTGTTTCGCAGTCTAGCGGGTAAAATAAGAGAACAAATTTTGTAGGATTAGACCTGGAAAAAATCGTAGACAAAGCACTTTAGTGAAACGTTAGAGAAAGAAAAATCACAAGAGAATTACCTGGGATTCGAACACGGACCCTGGTAGGATGAGCAGCCGTCTAGCCACGAGAGAACAACGTACTATCGACTTCCTGTTTACTTTATCATTCGTTTTTAATTTTTTTTTCTCTGATCCAACTTTCTCACTAACCACGAGGGTGAAGTGTTCTTTCCTTCTGAAGTTTCCAACAACACAACTTTCAGTGTCAGTTTTTACAGCCAAAACGCTCAACCAAGAAATGAGAAGTGACCACTGCAATGTTACAAACCACGGGAAAGAACGGGGTATAAAACAAAAGAGACCAGCTAGTTCAAAGCCGAAAGTTTCTCACTTGCTGAACCTTTTTTTGTTTGTTGTTGTTTGTATAGTGGAAGGAGCAAAGCTGTTCTGTTTCTCCCTTTTTTTAAAAGTTATGTAAAAAATAAATAAAATAATAAAATTGTTTATATTTGATGACCCTTGTATTTTCTTAATTGAGAGCCGATAAATTAACCTTTCCTCGGGCTGAGTTTTCCTTAAGAACTCTTTCCTGACTATTTTTATTGTATTATTATTATTAATATTATTATTATTATTATTATTATTATTATTATTATTAGTAGTAGTAGTAGTAGTAGTGCTTACTATTACTACTATTAATAATAATAATACTAGTGCTTACTACTTATGTTATATCTTATATCCTTCCCGTGGCGTTAAACATCACATGGGGCTCGCAAAGTAGTTCGCCAATTTTTCCTGTCTTTGGCGAGTCTTTCAACCTCATCAATGGATTTTATGCCTGTTAATTTGGCCTTTCTTAACAATGTCCTCTTCAGAGTTTCAAGCGGTCTGCCTCTTTTTCTTTGGCTACTACCATTAAAAATATAAATAATAGTGCTTACTACTATTACTATTACGACTACTACTACTGTTGCTGCTACTACTATTAATAATAATAATAATAATAATAATAATAGTGCTTACTACTATTACTACTATTAATAATAATAATAGTGATTACTACTATTACTACTACTACTACTACTACTACTATTAATAATAATAGTAATAATAGTGTTTACTACTACTACTACTACTAATATTATTCATAATAATAATAATAATAGTGCTTACTACTACTACTACTACTACTACTACTACTACTACTACTACTCGTATTATTGATATTAATAATAATAATAGTGTTACTACTACTACTGCTATTAATAGTAATAATAATAATAATAGTGCTTACTACTATTAATAATAAGAATAATAGTGCTTAATACTACTACAACTAATAATAATAATATTAATGATAATAATAATAATGCTTACTACTATTACTACTACTATTAATAATAAAAATAATACTGCTTACTACTACTATTAAAAATAATAATAGTGCTTACTACTACTACTACTACTACTAATAATAATAATAATAATAATAGTGCTTACTACTACTCCTGCTGCTACTATTGCTACTATTATTACTACTATTTCTTCTAATACTACTACTACTACTGCTGCTGCTGCTGCTGCTGCTGCTACTGTTACATTACTACTACTACTACTACTACAACTACTACTACTACTACTACTACTGCTACTACTATTACTACTAATACAATTGTGATTTTGATTGTAATTTTTTGTGGCGTTGGTTTTTACATCTAATCGAGCAGTACTGATAATTTTATAATAATAACAACAGTAATAACTGGTGCAGTGGTATCAATGTTGCTTATCATTTCAAAGAGCAACTTACGCTTGACTTAAACCAGAACTATATATTAATACCAACCGCAACCCGTATTTATTTCGTATATAATGAGTACATTTCTGATTTCAGAATATACGTCCTGATATTAACTCATAATACAGTTAGTAATGTGTATTCATTTAATAAAAATGAAGTTAAAATTATAATATTTAATTATAAGTCGACACAATGAAGTATGTAAGTCTTGTTTTATTTTTTTAAAGACACAGTGGAGTATGTATCTAACAATCAGTACTTCTATTAAACTCTTAATCCTTAACATTTATGAGGATGAAACAGTGTTAAATTCTTACTTATATTTGCTTAAAATTCGCGAATGAAAGAGAAAAAAAAACTCTTTATGATAATCATCAGGAGAAACAAGTCCCGACATGTTAAGAAATGTGTATCGCTGAAATGTTCCTTCAAAATCCGCCATTTCTTTTATCCTATTCGACATTAGCAGAGCACAAAGACTGGAACCATCTGCCCTTGCCCAAACTTCTGACAGTTCTTCTGTTGCTCCGCCTTACTGTCAGTAACAGTAATATTTATGTCGGTATGTGCAAGCGATATGGCTGAGATTCTCAAGCCAACCTAATCTACGTTTCTATAGGTGGCTGGTAAGCTTCCATTATCTTCAGGACAGAAGTCTTCCACTGAGAAGAATTTTCTTGGAGTTTTACGTTTCACGCCAGTCTCTCGTCGATGTTTGCTGATTTGTGTTCCCCCAGTTTCTCAATAATTTTCACTCAACGCTGAGGTGAAGCTAATGGGCTTCCATACTTCTTTTTTTAAAGCTTCTGATAGCTATGGAAGTTGGCAAGGCTATAACGTGCTTGTCGTAAGGTCGTGATAGAAATGTGTCTGTACAAAAACGCATGCATGGAAAAATTCAGAATTTCGGTTTCATTATTGCGAGCCTCTTCGCGACAGAAAACGTTTGGAGCAACAGAAGAATTAGTTACAAGCAAAGAAACAGTTCTACCCGTCCATTAGACTTGTGTGAGTGACGGCGTTTTTGAAGTTTTTGACAGATTTGGAAAGCCACACACAAATGTTTATTGCTCATCTATCAGTAGATACGGTTTCTGCAACAGTGACAAATGTTTACTAAAAACTCCAAGAGATGGATAACTTGTAGACGTCTTCACATAACTAAAACATCTTCTTACATCTTACATCTTACATCCTTCTCGTGCCGTTAAACGTCACATAGGGCTCGCATAATTGTTTGCCAAGTTGTCCTGTACTCGGCGAGTTTTTCAACTTCATCAACGGATGTTATGCCCACTAAACTGGCTTCTCTTAACAATGTCCTGTTTCGAGTTTCACGTGGTCCACCTCTTTTTCTTCAGCCTGTTGTGTTCCACTTGATAGCTTGTTTTGGTATTCTCTGATTATTTCTTCTCATCACATGGCCTACATATGTCCGTCTTGTTTTTCTGATCACTCACGAGACAGGTTGTTGTTTGCTCATTTTATCTCTGTCTTGTTCTTAAATTCGTTCCACTTTATGTCAGGTATTTTCCTTAGGATTTTGTTTTCAAAAGAGTCTAATTTCTTATCTATTTCTTTAGTTGATTTCCAGCTTTCGCATGCATAAATGAGGATGGATATCACATTTGAATTGAATAATCTTAACTAGTGAAAACATACTGGTGGCTAAAGTAACTTATGTCCAGGAAAGAATAGTCATTCTAATTGCGTTTTGTAGTTGTCGTTGTTGTTGTATTTCAATGTCGTCTTCTTCTTTTTATTCTTCTTCTGAATTTATAGTTTATATCTGCAGTTGCGTATCTTGGATAAAATTTGAGTGATTTTTGTAGTTTCTGTATGTAACAGAACAATGGGGCTGATTTAAGTCAGTTAGCGCGTCTTGATGTTTAAAAAGTTGTTTGTAATAAAAATCGAATGTAGTGTTTGTTCTTACAATCTGAAGTAAATTTAGTAAACAGCTTCTCAGTAAACTCCGCTATCATCATCATCAAGTGCCGTGCCGATAGGTGTTGGGGGTCGCGTTCCTCCTTCGATCTCACTCTTTGATATTTTTCATCAGTTCATTTGGTGAAATTTTTGCTGTGTCATCGCGTTAGATTGTCTTTGTTTTTTTTCCTCTTGGTATTCCCCTGCGTCTCTTCCCATTTATCTTCCCTGTTTCTATGATGTTTTCAAGCCATCTTCTGCTCATTATCTGTCCAATGAATGATAACTATTGTTTTCTTGTGGATTTAATTAGGTTCCTATCTACCTTTACTTTTTTTTAGATATTCCCTATTTGTCATGTTAGTTGTCTTAACATTCTTCTGTGGCCTCTAGTGATCTCTCCATCGATCTGTTGATTGTCCATGGCTCGCTTCCATGGAGTAGGATAGGTTCAACGTTGCATTTTATAACTCTCTTTCTTATTTTCAATGACAGATGTTTCTCATTTGTTGGAGAACTGCTCTGGCTTGGCATATCCTGTTCTTGATTTCAGAGACGTACTTCCCATCTGATCTTACTTGAGTGCCTATGGAGAATACATACCTCTTTGGTTAGGCTATTCTTCTACAACAGTCTTTCCACATTGAGTGCCACTTGAAGGTAGCATAAGCTCTTGAACAGTTATCGTTCGTTGTTACTGATGCTTGTGATCTTCCTGAAGACTCAGTGTCCGTTCCAGTAGTCATAACCCTCAGTTAACCCTCTTGTGACTCTTCTAGTTCAAACTTGCAGCTTCAGTCTTAAAGCCACTTCGTATATGTCAAAACCCGTGTGACTAATTCACATAAGAATCAGTCCAATGTCGAATTTTTTTTCATTATGTTTTATCCTATATTCCTTCGCTTGCTCAGTCCAGGAAATCCTTTTATCATTAGATTAGATGTAAGAAGTCTTGCCGTACTTACACAGTCTCAGTCGGTCATTTGCAAGTCCCTTGCGGAACTTTGCCTCCCTAACAGCTCTCTTGTAGGCCTCTCGGTTGTGAGCAAGATGTTCTGCTGCTGATACATCCATTTGCAGATTATCAACGATGTCTTGCAGCCATCTTCGCCTTGGTCTTCCTCTCTTTCTTTTTCCCATTGTGTACCCTTCCAAGATGGTCTTCTCTAAATATATTTGTTCTTTTTTGTGTCCATGATATTTGAAGAACTCTTCTGTAACATTTACATTCAAAGGCATTTATATTTCTCTGCTGTTTTGTTAAGTGTCCAGGTCTCACAGGCATATGTTGCGATGGGAAAGATGCATGCCCTTAAAAATCGTATTTTTGTAGTTCTGTCTGTTCCTCTCCACAACTTCTTTAGCTGTTTCACTTTTTGAAGAGCAATAGATACAGTCTCTAGAGGGCGACAATATACCGTTATGAGAAAAAAGACAATCAAAATTGTTGATTTTATGAGAACATTGATCTGTCAGCGGCGCTAGAACTTGTCTGAAGACGAAATACATAAACACGAAAGACATACATGGCCGCGCTGAGGAAAGATAAAAATGTAGTATCCAAGCCGACTCCATATAGGACATATCACCGTAAACACAGGACATATCACCATAAAAATAAACACAGGACATATCGTCATAAAAATAAACACAGGACATCTCTCTCTCTCTCTCTCTCTCTCTCTCTCTCTCTGAACCTTAAGTGCCCAGGGCACATGGGGCTTCCGCAAGGGTTTTCCACAAATGCCTGTCCTTCGCCTTTTTTTCTGCTCTTGCCCAGGTGAGCCCTCTATTGCTCAACATCCTTTCTGTTGTTCTTCTCCATGTCTCTTTTGGTCTACTCTTACTTCTGTTCCCCTGTGGTGTCCATCTTAGTGCTATTTTTGGTAGTGAGTTGTCAGTCATTCGGAGCACATGTCCCAATCATCGCCAGAGTCTTTCCTCAATAATTGTTGTCAGTGGCTTCATCTGCATTTCTGCCAATAAGATGTTATTTCTTATGGTGTTTGGCCAAAATATTTTTCTAATTTTTCGTAAACATTTAGTCTGGAAAGAATTCAACTTGTTTTCTATGGTTTTGGTGATTTTTGTTTTTGTCCCTTGCTTCCGTTTCTGTAGCAGTCTGATAGTTTTTTTTTACCAGATAGGGTTGCTGGCCCTATGCCGAACCCTCCTTAGTCGCCTTTTACGATCATGCGTGGTAGGGTACAGTGGTCCTATTCTTTGCAGATCGGGGTACCACACGGACATATCACCATAAAAAGAAACACAGGACATATCACCACAAAGAGAAACACAGGACATATCACCACAAAGAGAAACGCACGACATATCACCGTAAAGAGGAACACAGGACATGTCACCATAAAGAGAAACACAGAACATATCACCATAAAGAGAACCACAGGACATATCACCATAAAGAGAAATACAGGACATATCACCATAAAGAGAAACACATGACATATCACCATAAAGAGAAACACAGGACATATCACCATAAAGAGAAACACAGGACATATCATCATAAAAAGAAACACAGGACATATCATCATAAACACAGGACATATCACCATAAAAAGTAACACACGACATATCACTATAAAAAGAAACACAGGACGTATCACCATAAACACGGGACATATCACCATAAAAAAGAAACATAGGACACATCACCATAAACACGGGACATATCACCATAAAAAAGAAACATAGGACACATCACCATAAACACGGGACATATCACCATAAAAAAGAAACCACAGGACATATCACCAAGAACGTACTTGGCACGAGACAATAACGATTGTTTGTAGCTGCACAACAGACATCTTCAGACAAATGCTACGTGTTCTTGCAAGGTAATGTGACGTGGGGTACACACTGCCGTGTCCTCTCTTGAATAGGTGGGTTCCTCGTACTACCCGAGACCAGAGTTTGAGTCACGCTTCATTATTTCGTTTGTCATAACTATTACCGGTACTCCTTACCTAAATCGCTGAGATGCACTTCGAAGTGCAGTACCAACTGAAAGATCACGGGTTCAATTCCTGGACGAGGGGAAAAAATCAACAACTCACAAGACCTCTGAGAGTCACGTGACCCGGGGGGGGGGGGGGGCCACTCCCCTTAGAATGTCAGGAGTTTAATGAAACATTTGTCTGGGGGGGGGGAGGGGTGCTTCCTCTGATGATCTGAAGGAATTATGTTGTTATTCCGCTCTCTACAGTAGCGGTTCCTGAATATAATTTTTTTTCTTTCTCTCACGTGTACAATGCAAGGAAGAACAACATGTCGTGATAGTTCTCATCGTACTTCAAAAATACCTGGTAAACTGAACATTTGCTTACTGGTGTTAGAATACAGGCATGGAGAATACGAGAGTAAACATACCTGTGAAATAAAATTTTTAAAAGCCACTGTGGCAATACATTACTTCCAGAGATTTTGGACTAACACAGCAGAGCAAATAAACCATCTGGCAAACGATTTTTTTTTAACTTATTAACACGGGGGTAGAAGTAAAAGGCGTAAAAAAAAAGTCTGCAGTATAACACATTAAGAAAAAGAATAAAGAACAAACCAAAAACTAAAATTACGAAATAATTTGTAACTGAGATGGCACAGAACAGAACTTTTTGTTGTTGTAAAGACTAGAAATGTGCACTAAGGGCGCTAACCCTGCGCAACAGTCTTATCCTGCGTAATAGAGAAAAGAACAGAAAGCTTGTTCAAGGGGATGTAATCCATGTTTTTTCTTTTACATCTAGAATAATCTGAATTGTGTTCCATTTGCCTATCTATCTATCTATCTATCTATCTATCTATCTATCTATCTATCTATCTATCTATCTATCTATCTATCTGTTTGTCTGTCTGTCTGTCTGTCTATCTATCTATCTATCTATCTATCTATCTATAGCAAACTTTTGTGAAGAAAAGAGACGAAGATCAATGAGACCATGATGTTATGGAAAAGGAAATCGGGAAGTTCTGAAATTAAAACAAAATAATTCACCGCACTTCTGTGGGGTTTTAACTTTACTTCCTTGAGAGTTTACCAAATGTGCGGATGTTAGTAACAACAGGTTCTATAAGAATCTAACGTGATCACGCTAGGAGTTTTCAAAATGGTACAGCTATACCTGCCTTTCACCTTGCATGAATAACTTTCAGAAATACCGGTTTTCTCAACACACCAGTCGGTAGTTTATACGTTTTTTTTAAATGTAAAATTAATAATACTTTATGAGTAAAAGTAAAGATTGTCCCATAGCAAAGTGCCGTAGGGGGTGAAGCGTTAGAGACCTCATTATGCTGGGTCATCAGCGTATGAGGTAGGGTGACCAGTTCCTTTCCTCGCTGCCTTTGCTTCCCAGATTTTCTCTGGTACCCATTTTACGAGGCTGGGTCGACCTCGGGGCCGTATTGGTCGGAAAAAAAAATCCCGCTCAGCTGGGGATTCGAACCCTCGACCATTTGGTTGCTAGACGAGTGCTCTAACCACTACGCTAGCCGGCCCCGAGTATCGGTGGAAAATAAAATGTTCATATGATTTTTCCCCTTATCTTATTAGCGACTAGATTTATTGTTTAAAAAATGGTTACAAGTTGAACCAAAGTCCAGATTGGTTGATTATCCTCCCTGCATATAGGCACCATCATCATACTAGCTCGAATATCCTCCGTCCTCCGACTTCACTGGGTGCTTTTTTACTTCGTTTTTTTTTATAATATAAACCAGTTACAGTAAGCGACGACTTCCAAAAGTTTCGGTTTTTCTCGTTATTAATCGGTAATTTACCGGCAACTGCAGGTTAACGCGATCACTGCCTATAGGCATTACATACCTTGTAGACATTATGTTATTTGCCTCACTCTCTGTCTGTCTGTCTCTCTCTCTCTGTCTCTTTACTTCTGTCTCTCTTTCTGTCTCTCTAACCCTCTGTCTCTCCCTGTCTGTCTCTCTCCTTCTCTCTCTCTCTCTGTCTCTGTCTCTCTATCTCGCTATCGCAGGCACACTTAGTGCGAGAGGAGATCACCAACTGAGCTGATGGCCTGCATGAAAGATCGGGCACTCTGGAGAAGCATAATAGCCGACGCCAGAGGCACGACACATGATGATGATGATGATGATTATGATGATGATGATACATACAGGCTTGCACACATTATCTCTCTTTGGCCTGCGTGGCCAATTCTTCACCTGTTGAAGTTAACGTTCGTTAATTCATCGTTCATTCTACTCTATGGCTTTGGTGGTGGTGGTGGAGGGAGGAGGGGGCGAAGATTTTGTCTGATTTGGCTGTCAGTAAACCATAGTTGACATGCTAGCGTCAGGGTTAACGAACCATGGATGACCAAGACCCTCTTCGTTAGTACCCCCAGTAATAGGCATAGCCTTGATAATGGGGCAGGGATCACCATAGTAACTATGACGGTGGAGTCTGCTAAAGAAATATTGCACACCCTTTTAGCATCACTTTGGGAATGAAAAAGAAAACAACTACCATAACCCGCTCCCAGTCCGACATGATGCTGTGTCTCAACATTTCACCTCTTCAGCTGCAAGAAAAGAAAAACACTCGCAGTTCCAAGAAGAAGAAGAAGAAAACAGTTTTTTTCTACTCCTTTTAAGAGCAAACTACTCTCATGACGGACACCGCAAGGAGGAGAGGGACAGAAACACAAATTTTCTATTTCAGTCCTTAAAGCCACAATATTTCTCTTCTTAAAGCCCCAAATTTTTCTCTTCTTAAAGCCACACTATTTCTCTCTTTAAAGCCACAATATTTCTCTTCTTAAAGCCACAATATTTCTCTCTTTAAAGCCACAATATTTCTCTCTTTAAAGCCACACTATTTCTCTTCTTAAAACCACACTATTTCTCTTCTTAAAGCCACAATATTTCTCTCCTTAAAGCCACAATATTTCTCTCTTTAAAACCACAATATTTCTCTCTTTAAAGCCACACTATTTCTCTTCTTAAAGCCACACTATTTCACTTCATAAAGCCACACTATTTTTCTCCATAAAGCCCCACTATTTTTCTCCTTAAAACCACACAATTTCTCTCTTTAAAGCCGCACTATTTCACTCCGTTAAGCCGCACTATTTATCTCTTTAAAACCACAGTATTTCTCTCCTTAAAACAGCACTATTTCACTCCTTAAAGGCGCACTACTTCACTTCTTAAAGCCACACTGTTTCTCGCTTTAGAGCCAAACTATTTCACTCCTTAAAGCTACACTATTTCACTCCTTAAAGCTACACTATTTCACTCCTTAAAGCTACACTATTTCACTCCTTAAAGCTACACTATTTCACTTCTTAAAGCCGCACTATTTCACTTCTTAAAGCTACACTATTTCTCTCCCTAAAGTCGCACTATTTCACTCCTTAAAGCCACAATATTTCTCTCCCTAAAGCTACACGTTTTCTCTCCTTACAGCTACATTATTTTACTTTTTAAAGCTACACTGTTTCACTTCTTAAACCTACACTATTTCACTCATTAAAGCTACACCGTTTCTCTTCTTAAAGCCATACTATTTCCCTTCTTAAAGCCACACTATTTCTCTCCTTAAAGCCACACTATTTAACTCCCTAAAGCCACACTATTTCTCTCCTTAAAGCCACACTATTTAACTCCCTAAAGCCACACTATTTCACTCCCTAAAACCACACTATTTCAATCCTTACAGCCACACTGTTTCTCTCCTACAGTCATACTATTTCACTCCTTAAATCCACACTACTTCACTCCTTAAAGCCACAATATTTCTCTCCTACAGCCACACTATTTCACTCCCTAAAGCCACACTACTTCACTCCTTAAAGCCACACTATTTCTCTCCTACAGCCACACTATTTCACTCCTTAAATCCACACTATTTCACTCCTTAAAGCC
>CM019695.1:16694259-16846759 GCA_009760885.1 Achatina immaculata | reverse complement strand
TGGCATGCTCGAAGTCGTGTCAGATTTTCTATGAAGGATTCAGCGTGTGATCAATTTTGGGATGGAGACCAGTGGAGATAACTGGCGAATTTTTAATCAGACCGAAGCCTAGAGGCACGAAAGAACTGAGAGCCAGGGTTCGTTTGAACAAAAAAATGTGAGTATAGATAGTAAGTCGCAAAAGAAAATGAACAGAAAGACCTCACTTTGAACATCAAAAAGACAGAGACTATGGTTATAAATAAGAAACAGAATCCACTAAAAATGCAGTATAAAATTAAATGGAACTATTCTAAAGCAGGTGCAGAAGTTCAAATATTTTGGAGCAGCAATAACTTCAGATGGGAAATGCTGAACAGAAATTAAGAACAGAATAGGCCAAGCAAAGACTGCATTTCAGAGAATGAGAAACGTATTATGCAACACATCCTTATCAATGAATGCTAGAAAACAAGTCTTAAAATGCTATATTGAACCTATCTTGTTATATGGAAGTGAATCATGGACAAAGGCAAGTCTGCACAAAAATCATTGGAAGCAGCAGAAATGTGGTTTATTAAATGTGGGCAGCAAAAATAACTAATGGAGAATAAGAGCTGAAGAGACAAAAAAAAATCTTGTAATAAATAAATAAGAGAGAGAATGAACTTTCACATGACATGCAATGAGAAAGAAGGGACACTGAAAATATTATAACAACAGGAAAAATAGAGGGAAGAAGAGCAGAGGAATACCAAGAGAAATGATACTGGAAAGTCTGGTGAGATGGTGTGAGAGGAGATCACCAACTGAGCTGATGGCCTGCATGAAAGATCGGGTACTCTGGAGAAGTATAATAGCCAACGCCAGCCGGCACGGCACCTGATGATGATGACAGATTTTTGTTCTATGAAATTTATATCAGGAGATGAACGGTATATGTCGGAATGGGTCCCGTATTAAGTTTAACCTAGGGACCTGGATGATGGTTAATCCGTCATTGGTTGGAGTTGCAGCTAAAGTCGGAGTCGGTACAAATGTATCATTTATGAAGGAGTCGGAATCGCAGGTTTGGTGCACCGATACCACGTAGCCGACACGAAATCGATCTTGAAACAGGAGTCCAGGTTGATGGTCTAGAGATTTTAGTGGCTTGTTGAACTGCAAGAGACTACAGAAAGTGCTAACTTCTAGGCAGATTGATCATCATCATCAGGAGCACCCTTAGCACTGTCCTATTAGCCAGGATAAAGGATCACAACAGCCTGTATCTAGGAGCGCCCAGAAAAAAAACTGTATAGAATCATCTGTCATCTTATTTTGCCATCGCTCTATATATCTCATTTTTCCTTCATTCAAGTCAGCGAAGATAAGTGTAGAAAAAAACATGTAGGTGCCACGTGGAAGCGAGCTACCTTACAGCCTTCAAAGTACAAGCATACAGTAGCTTGACAGTGAAATAGATACCCTAGAACATGATTACATTATAGGCTGCAAGCACTCACGTCCAACACTGATTTGAAACAGATGCCACACACACACGCGCACACGTATTCTCACACACTCACAGACATACACTTGCACAGTCACACACTCACACAGACACACACTCACAGACATACACTCGCACAGTCACACACTCACACAGACACACACACTCACAGACATACACTTGCACAGTCACACACTCACACAGACACACACACTCACAGACATACACTCGCACAGTCACACACTCACACAGACACACACACTCACAGACATACACTCGCACAGTCACACACTCACACAGACACACACACTCACAGACATACACTCGCACAGTCACACAGACACACACACTCACATAGGCATACACTCACACTGACAAACACCAACACAGACATACACTCACACACTCACACAGACTCACATAGACATACACTCACAGACTCACACACTCACATAGACATACACTCACACTGACAAACACCAACACAGACATACACTCACAAACACACACACTTTTACATACATACACACATACATTCATGATCATGCGTTCCCTCTCACTCGTGTTCCCTCTCTCTCTCTCCCCCTCTCCCCCTTTCTCTCTCACACATATCATATTTTCAGCCATCAACTCAGAACAGAACTCACTGCAGCATAATAATATCACAGAGAACACGATATGAGGGAAACAATCAGACAAAATTACCAGGAAAGAATAGTCTCAAGAGATTCAATCAAAAGCGGTTGGAATATCTCACTCTCTCTCTCCTCTCTCTCTCTCTCTTTCTCTCTCCTATCTCTCCTCTCTCACTCTCTTCTCCTCTCTCTCTCTCTCTTTCTCTCTCCTATCTCTCCTCTCTCTCTTTCTCTCTCCTATCTCTCCTCTCTCTCTTTCTCTCTCCTATCTCTCCTCTCTCTCTTTCTCTCTCCTATCTCTCCTCTCTCTCTTTCTCTCTCCTATCTCTCCTCTCTCTCTTTCTCTCTCCTATCTCTCCTCTCTCTCACTCTCTTCTCCTCTCTCTCTCTCTCTCCTATCTCTCCTCTCTCTCTCACTCTCTTCTCTTCTCCTCTCTCTCTCTTTCTCTCTCCTATCTCTCCTCTCTCTCTCTTCTCTTCTCCTCTCTCTCTCCTATCTCTCCTCTCTCTCACTCTCTTCTCTTCTCCTCTCCTCTCTCTCTTTCTCTCTCCTGTCTCTCTCTCTCTTCTCCTCTCTCTCTCTTTCTCTCTCCTATCTCTCCTCTCTCTCTCACTCTCTTCTCCTCTCCTCTCTCTCTTCTCCCTCCTCTCTCTCTATTATTTGCAGTAATTATTAACTTATTAGTTGTGTTACTTACAGAAAAAACCAGCCCCCATGAGTAGTGGGGGGGGAGGGCCCTGCAGGTGCATTCTTCTAGGGGCCCGGGGGATTTTCCCTTTTCTCTGTTTTAAGGATGGGTCCCGATGGGTTTGAGCTGGCTGAGGGAGGAGAGAGAGACCTAACAAAATTCCTCCCTAATGCCATGGACACAACACCCACTTCTTTTACATTTAATACACTTTCAAAAACTAATACAAAACAGTAGTAGTATAGTGTAGAAGTGTATAAATAGTTAGTGTATATGTACATATAAAACTAAGTATATAAACTATACACCAGTGTTTCCCAAAGTGGGCGATAACGCGTTGAGAAAGTCCGGAAAGTGGGGGGGGGGGGGGGAAACAGGGGGCAGTTTAGGGGGTGGGGCATTGAGGGATAACGACGCAGCAAGCAGGGGCAGTAATAACTTTCTTCTTAGTACTTTTCAACCCGATATTGAGAAACTTGTGTCCCTACATGAAGCTCATCCGTCACATTAAAAGCCGAGAAAATGAGGCATCAGGTGAGTTATAAATGTAGTCCTCCATATTGTGAAACGGGTTTGCTCGCTGAACTTTTTAGTTGTGTAATGCATATGCTAGTTTAATAGGCCACGATACAAACACAGTCGACCTGTTTAATGTCATGTCGCCGGGGCCGTCAAAATGTGATGACAATAAGCGGAGTTGACATAAATAGGAGTCCATGAAAACGGATTTAACTGGGCCAGTGTGTGTGCGTTTGTGTGTCCGTCCGTCCCACATTTGCGACATTAAATACCTAACAAACAGCCAAAGCTATCATCATCGGACACAATATATACTAATCACAAAATACTCGTATATTAGTCACAAAATATATTAATCATAAAATACAGAAAGTCTTAGTCTTACAATGTAGAAAAGACTATAATTAGGCAGCATCTGACTTGTCAGCGATATTACTAAAAAAATGCATGATTTTGCGTTGTGTAGTGATAACTGGTCTATTAATTATTAAAAAGTCATTTAAACACGATAGAGAACTAAAAATGTCCTGCGTCACGTCAGGCATTATGTAAATGAAAAGAGCGCACAGTCTCGAACGCGCTTACAGACTGAGCGTAAGAAACAGTTTTGGTGGGCGTCTGGTCTGTGGACTCACTGACGTCATCAGCACTATCCTCGGCGTCGCTGTCTACCTTGCTTTTACTGCAACTAGCGACGACCTCTTCGACTGAATACATTTCCGTTGATAACAAGTCGTCATCAGCTGAAACGAACCGATTAAACGTGACACTTCCATCAGAAATTGCTGCCCACTCTTCATCTGTGATCATGTCCAGGGGAACGTCACAAATATCGTCGACATTTGTATTGATCACTGCCTCGGGCAAGAAAGTAAACTGCGATTTACGAAAGCAGTTCACAATCGTTGACTGACTGACGCTATTCCATGCCGCTTGCGTAAAATTAATAGCTATCTTGATGTCGATCTCGGCCATATATTTTTTGTTCCACAGCATACAGCACATGACGCACTGTTCGCTCTCTGTAGTGTTGCTTGAAGGCGTAAATGATACCTTGGTCGCTGGTTGTGTTAGGTGGCAGGAAAACAAGCTTCGTAGCCATCAGATTGGTGACATCAGTGTGTGCAGGACAGCTGTCAACGAACAACAAAACTTGTCTGTTCATTCGGTTCATTTTGTTGTCAAAAGAAATGACCCAGTCCTCAAACAGTTCACTTGTCATTCAAGCACGCTGGTTGGCCTTGTAAGTGACGGGCAGGCTCTTTACGCTCTTGAAGCACCGCAGATTTCATGACTTTCCGACAACAAGGAGCTGAGTCTTCTCAGTGCCAGACACGTTACAGCACACGACAGCTGTTAAGCTATCTGTAGAACGTTTGCCATCTTGGCACTTCTCATCACGAAAGCACAAAACCCTGTTCAGTAGCAGTTATAAAACACGCCTGTTTCATCCATGTTAAAAATGTCATCTGGGCTGTACGCAACCAGAAATTTTGGCAAGCGAGAAATCAAATCATTAACGAGATCGGTGTTAACTTGGGCAGCTTCACCTGTTGCGTTTCTTAAAGCGCTCAAGAAAACCGTTCAAACACTTCCAGTCAGGCATATCCATTTCTTTCGCAAAACGTTCTGCGATTTCCACCAATATAGGACCGCACGCAGGCAACTGTGCAGAACATGTCTGTTTGAACTATTTCAGCAGAGCACACTCAATATCGATGTAGGAACTCGCACGCCTTCGCTTACAGTTTGATATAACTAAAGACCAGAGAGTGAAAGTCTCGTTCAATTTTGTCTCTGTTTTTAACAAGTTCGATGCAGTTGAAATGTCAATTTCAAATTTATCCGCTACGTCCTTTCTTGTAACTTTTTCATCGACTTGCTTCAGAATATTCATTTTACTGTTCAAATCCAGATCATCACGTTTGCGTTTAGTACCCATTATCTATCACAACGAGAACCAGAGAGAAGTTCCCGACTATACGATCAACAGTATACTATTCGAATTTGACTAACTATCACCTCACGTTGCCAATTTAACGCCCCCTACATCTTGATAAAGAGGCCAGTGATCGAAAAAAAAGCCAGATTTTAATCACGAAAGGGCGGCCGTGGTAAGCCTTTCATTCACACCACGTGAGTTTCGATGATCACATGTTCAAAAGGTTCATGCGGCAATTACTCGGTGATCAAACGGCCGGCCCCTTCTTTGATGAATCGCGAAGCTGATAACGCTTTGTTAGATGTTTGTAGCTTGTACTCGCCCAGTCTGTGATACAAAGCGGGGTCTTCAGCAAAAATACCGTGAAATTAACCGATTTGTGGCTATAAGCGGGGTGATATTAACGGGAGTAAAGCCCATTAATTACTTATGGGAGTTGGCAGGGGATACAAATTTATGTGACAATATCCAGGTGGTAACATATGTAGTACATAGCTGGGAAGGGGGTGTGGAGAAGAGGGAAGGGGTGGGGGGAGAGGGGGCGTTGAGGATGTTGCTTGGAAGAAAAGAGGGCGGCAGCCTAAAACAAGCCTGGGAAACACTGCTATACACGAAACCATTGCAGCAAAATGGCAGTAACAAAATGTTAGAATTAATTAAGAAAAAAGTAGGAACAGCTTTATTAATTAACGAGCACACAGCTCCGACGTTTCGGTTTGAACTATAAATCATACAGAAATATACAGGACAAAGAAATAGGGAAAGAAGATAAAATATAAATTCGCACGGATTGTATACTTCTTCAGCTTTCCAAGCCAATAAAGCTCACTGCTGCAGATAAAGTTCGCCTTCATTCCTCTCTATTCTTAATCTTCTCTCTCCAGTTGGTGACACTAATTTCTTTTATATCCTCTTCTATGTTGTTTTTCCAACTCTGTCTTGGTCTATCCCTTTGCCTTGTTTCCCTCACCTCTTGTGCATACATAATTTTCTTTTGTCTGTTCTCTTCTATTCATTTTACATGGCCCAACCAGCGTAGTCTGTTCAGTTTCAAGACATTTATAACTCATTGGGATTTAAGTAAGCTTTTCAGTTCAGTGTTCTTTCTAGCTCTACATTCTCCACTGATGGTATCCTTTGTGAGCCCAAATATGCTCTTAGGATCTCGTTCTCAAAGATCTGCAATTGTTGTTCATCTTTCGTTGTTGTACTCCACATTTCTGATCCATATATGATGGCTGGCCTTATTGGCTGGTTTTGTAGATTGTTATTTTGGTGTTCTGGGACAGGATTTAGGATTTTAACAGGTGTTGCAAGACAAAGTATATTTTATCCCCTATCTGTACTCTGCTTTTAATTTCCTCGCTTACTATGTTGCTTTTGTTGAAGGTTGTGCCTAGATATTTGTATGTTTCTGCTTTCCTAATAATCATCTCTCCAACATTTATATAATCTGGATCATTCTGCCTCTGGTCTCTTGATATCTTCATATACTCTGTCTTTTCTTGGTTAATGGTCAAGCCCACTTTTAGTGCCACATCTCTCAGGTGTATGCAGGTGTTGATGGCTTCTTGCATACTATACAACAAATAATAATGTAACATTAATAAATAAATGGAATACGTAGCTGTGATTTGTGAGAAGCTGCATCAGGGAGTGCGTGTGACTAAATGTTGAAAATGTTTAAATGGAGGCTTGAGATGTGCCATCGGTTGGTAGTAACGAGGGGGTGGGGACTGTGGAAAGGAGAGGGAGTGATACAGTGGTAACCTAACCGAGAGAATGGTGGGTGGAATATGTGAATGTGGTTGGGATAGAGGGTTAGTAATCTAATGCAGTGAGGAGGTTCTGAAATATGTGCTGTGTGTGATGAAAGAGTAAATTTTAGTACAAAGGGAATATGACTGGGGATTTATGTTTCAAACGTGATTGTATTTTTTGTGCTCGACTTTCTTACTAGGGGGATACTAAATGAACCAAATAAATTTGTATTCTTTTTTTTTCTTTCGTGTATTTATCTTACGTTGAATGACATTAACAACAAATGAGAAATACTGCGCACAGAAACTCAAAAAGTTATTCGTCAACAAAAACGGCAATATATGAAAGACATGGTAAGCGAGATGCAGACATGCCACCAGAATAAGAAAAGCAGGGTATATAAAGAACTGAGAACAGTAAAACAAGGGTGAATACCACCACAGTGTAGCATTACCATTGATGGCACAGAACTGAAACAAGTTGATGGATTCAAGTACTTAGGAACAATTATAACAGCTGATGGGAAATGTCACAACGAAATAAAAAGCAGACGTGCTCAGGCCAAGTCAGCATTCCAGAAAATGAGAAGTGCGACAGATCCATATCAATGGAAACAAAGATTCCAAGTACTTAAATGTTACATCGAGGCAATTCTGTTTTATGAGTGTGAAGCATGGTCATGAATAAGATAGTACAGCAAGAAATGGAGGCCATGGAAATGTGGTTCATAAGAAGGATGTTGAAGGTACCATGGACAGCTAAGAAAACCAACGAAGACATCGAGGGGCTGGAGTTAAAATGCAAATTACAGCAAAGATCAGAGGCAGACAAGCGAGATTTGTAGGACATTTTCTGAGAAGAGGAAAATTGGAACACATTGTGGCAACTGGAAAAACTGAGGGAAGAAGAGACAGAGGAAGACAGAGAGAGATGTTACTGAGTGGGCTGTCAGTGTGGCAAGGAAGAAATTCACCGGTGGATCTCATAATCAAGTCTAAAGACAAGGAATTGTAGAGAGAAATGATCGCCTAAACCACGCGGCACGGCACTTGACTGAAAACAAGGGTATAAACAACTTCTAATGAACTTGAAGGATAGTAATAGAAACATAATAAATAATGAAGAGAAAATCTATATCAGATGGAAAGAATATTTTGAAAAAAATACTAAACTGTGAAGTCCCTATAAACACATTACCATGCGAAGAAATACAGACTTATGAACCTGAAATAGAGGAGCCAGACTTAGAAGAAGTCATCTACAGTATCATGTTTCTACGAAACGGGTTCAGGTGGAATTGCTGCAGAACTGATTAAGGAAGGTCTAAATCTACATGAACAGATATGTGCACTAATACAACAAATATGGAAAGAAGAAAAACTCCCTAGCGAATGAAAACAGTAATTACTGATCCCAGTATTTTTTAAAAAAAGGCGATAAGAGCAAGAGTGACAGCTACAGAGGAATATCCTTATTACAAACACACTGCAAAATACTATCTATTATACTTTTAAATAGATTAAAACCATACAGCGAGAACATACTGGGAGACTATCAAGCAGGTTTTAGGAAGAATAGATCAAATGTATATCAAATATTTTATCTACGTCAAAGAGCAGAAAAGTGATAGGAATGTGGAAAAGAAGTGCATAATATCTTCATTGGCTTCAATAAAGATTATGACAGCATATATAGAAGCAGCTTATGGAAAATCATGAAAGAATTTGAGATACATTTATCTGCAGCAATGAGCCTTAATGGCTCGGAAACCTGAAGAAGAAGAAGATTTATCTTGTGTGTTTGGTCCCCGACAAAGGCATTTCCTGAAATACTTGATTGTTATTTGGTATTCTTTCATAAACCCCCATCTCACTTATTGCCACTCTCGTTCGTGCACAGTTTCCTAATCCTTTCTATAGTGTGTGTGTGTGTGTGTGTAAAACTGAACCATACACTTCTGTCTATCTTTATTACTAACACCAGTTCTACCACAGTCATTATTCCACTGTCTTTCACTATTGTGTTGTGGAACACTTTGTTACTATAGTATTAACAGTCATCTAAGTAGCAGCCGGTCATTTGCTTTCAAGATGAAGGTCGGTTCTGTGCACCGAAGCTATTGTGAGCTGTGAACTTCGCACAGACACCACTGATGATTCTCCGTTATGTCTACTCTGCCAGTGGTGAACTGTGATGGTCTTTGAGTGTCCTGGTTCGGCTTGAGACCTTAGCTACGGAGTTAGTGTCGAGATCAACATTGACTAATTTCGCATTTGAACTTCTGTAATTCCAACAAAATGGCGTTCTCACTGAGTGGCTCATCATAAAGAACTGGTGCGAAGGACCAATGATGAACATTGTGTACGATACTCAGTGGCCCGGCGGTGGAGCGATTATGGCAGTATCTCGCTCGCGATGTTGCCGAGAAGCTAATACTGAATCTAAGTAGCAAAATAGACTGGAATTACATTTTTTAAAGGGAGTAAAAAACCTAACCATGTCTGTGGAATACTGTGAGAATCACTACAAGGCATCTTACAATACCTAATATTTTCAAAAGTAAAATATGTGTGTGTGTTATATTTTTTCTTATCTTATATCTTATATCCTTCCCGTGCCGTTAGACGTCACATAGGGCTCGCAAAGTAGTTCGCCAATTTTTCCTGTCTTCGGCGAGTCTTTCAACCTCAACAAAGGATTTTATGCCTGTTAACTTGGCCTCTCTTAATAATGTCCTCTTCAGAGTTTCACGCGGTCTGCCCCTTTTTCTTCGGCCTGTTGTGTTCCACTTGATAGCTTGTTTTGGGATTCTGTGATCATTTCTTCTCATCAAGTGACCAACATATGTCCATCTCCTTTTCCTGATCACCCGTGAGACTGGTTGTTGTTTGCTCATCTGTCTTATCTCTGCGTTGTTCTTGAATTCTTTTCACTTTATACCAAGTATTTTCCTGAGGCATCTGTTTTCAAAAGAGTCTAATTTATTGTCTATTTCTTTAGTTGATTTCCAGCTTTCGCATGCATAAATGAGGGTGGTTATGACATTTGAATTGAATAATCTTAGCTTGGTTTTTGTGCTTATAACTTTTGAATTCTATATGTTCTCAAGATTTTTGAAGGACAATGCTGCTTTTGCAATTCTAACTTCCTTCCTGGTGTTACCATCCTGGTCTATGTAGCTGCCAAAGTATGCAAATTGGTTTACTTCATCAATTGTTCCTTCTATGTATATTTTTCTTTCTTGAAGTTTCATTATTTTTGTTTTGCCTTTCATAATTTCAAGACCTATTTTGCTAGCCAAGGAACACGGAATCTGTTTTTTCCTGCATCGATTTCACATTGCCACTGATAAGAGTTGTGTCATCTGCAAAATCAAGATCTTTTATTTTTTGTCCCATGTACCCAATCAATACTGGTTTTACCTGTACAGCATCATATGAGAATTATACTAACATTTTTTTTTTTTGACTGCTGTTAACTGGGCTATTCTATATGCATTATGCACAAGTGCATTGTGGGTAAGAAGAAAAGAAAATATACACACTTAGGTTAAAGTGTTGGACATTGCGTGACAACAAGGAGGAGAATTTGATTCAGATTTGTGTGACTGGCATTCACTTAGAGGATTCTAGAAATGGATCGCTCTGAAGGAATGGGTAAATATGATTGTTGTGCTGTATACCAGTTTTCCTCGAGATACTGGTCACATTCCCTATACTGTTAGCGACCTGTTTTCTCTCCGCCATGTTGATTTGAAAGCGCGATCGAGGCAGTAGTTTGGTTATTTCTATTTTGGAGTGTAAGAGTCACTTGGGAGTGTTAAAACTAGATTATATATATTGTAAGTTGAAGTAAACAAGATATTTTTATCCGGTTAATATAGTTTTGTACTATATCAGTATTCGACAAAAAGAACTAGCGATAGTTTACAAGCGTGTCTACCTGAATCATCTCCCCTGTCCATTGCCCCATAAAACTGATTCCTGTAAATCGCATCTTTTAATTTTAATGAACAAAAGTTTATTTTAAGGCCATGTAAACATTGACTGAAATGAAATTATTATGAGGCAGTATTTGTAATCCGTCTTTATGTTTCATTAGAAAATAGTGGCTGGTCAACTCGGTTATGACTTGTTTCAAAACATGGACATACATACTTTTTAAAGTTTGTAAAAAAAAAAAAATTGTATTTCAGTATTTTCCTGCAAAGTCAGACTGGGCTCGCCAGATATCTTATAACAACAGTAATACATGGCGCTGTCAAACTTTGTGGGTGGCTTGGGCGAGGCAGAGCTAGGGGAGTAAAATCTGCCCCCCCCCCCCCAAAAAAAAAAATAGACAAACTAAAATCGTCTTTGACCACAACCCTACACCAGCAATAGTATGTGACACATGAAAACGATTTTTAAAAAAGTATTGAAATTCAGTAATGATCCAGATTATATAATTATTGACGGTCAAGAAAACAGAAATACACAAATATTTAGGCACAGCTTTCAACAGCTGCAACATAGCAAGCAAGGAAATTAAAAATAGAGTACACATAGGGAATAAAATATACTTTGGTTTGCAACACCTATTTAAATATAAAATCCTGTACCTAAACACCAAGATAACAATTTACAAAACTTTAATAAGACCAACCATCATGTATAGATCAGAAATGTGGAGTTCAACTATAAAGATGAACAACAATTGTAGATCTTTGAGAACAAGATCCTAAGAAGAATCTTTGGGCCCATAAAGGACACCACCAGTTGGGATTGGAGAACCTAAAACATAAACTTTACAGCTTATTGAAATCACAGTAGATTAGAAACATCTTGAAACTGATGAAGGAACAAAAACCAAGAGGTCAACCAAGACAGACATGGAGAGACAGCGCATAGAAGAGGATATACAGGAAATTGGTGTCACCAGATAGAGAGAGAATATTAGGAATAGGGAGGAATGGAGGTGAACTTTATGTTTAATGGCTCTGAAAGCTAATAAAAACAATAAGAATTGAAATTCAGTAAAAATTATTTCATTGAATAGTAGCAAATGTAATTATTTTAATACTTAGGTTTTACATATCCCCCCAAAAATATGTAATTTGTAATTAAAAAAAAAAGAAATGTAACTTATTTGTTTTATTCATTAAAAAAACACTTTCTTACAAACCTAATTTGGTTCTGACCTGAGATTGGAAAACACCTGCCTTAAGACATTTGATAGTGTAATTCTTTCATTTTCTGACGTCCTTCAATTCTGCTAGATTGCAGAATTTGAGAAGGGTTTATTGCAACATGGGAAACTAACTTTTGCCAAAGTACATATTCAGATGAAGAAGCAGGAAACACACTTGGATGCAAGTTCAGAGAGACAGGACCTTGTAACACACATGCATATTGCTAATGCTACCATTTAACCCAGTCATATAATAGGATCCAGTCATGAGATAACAGCTTGTGAACTTTCACAAACAGCTATCATCTGTCTGTGTGTAAACTGCCTTCTAAGATAAAAAAAAAAAAGCATTTGTAGGATTGCACTGAGGGCACATGTCAGGATTGGACACTTGTCAGGATTGGGCACATGTCAGGACTGGGCAAATGGGGCAGTTGAACTTTTGGTTCAAAATCTCATCCAGTGTCACTGTAATGGTCAGATACGGTAAAGGTAACGGTAATCCTGTCATGCCTTAGAGGCACATAGGGATATGGTGTTAGTGCCCATATTTTCCTTGACTTGTCAGCACATTAGAGGGTGATATGGTCAGTATCACACCTGGCTGCCTTTCTTTCCTCAACTCCAGAAGTTGGACACCCATTTCTACAGCTGGGTGACTGGGGTGCCTCCCATACATATGACTCTGATTTTGAGTAGCACAAGTGTCTGGGGTTTTGTTGGTACTGAAATGGAAGAGTAGTGGCACTGGATTTTGGAGCCTTTGGAGTCATTATATCAAGTATACAAATGGAAATCGAGGCTGTGTTGGTGGCAATGGATTGGCTAGTAGCCAGTGATTTGGTTAACGGTGTCATTGTGATCGATTCACAGTGTATGGGTTTGTAAAATCGAGAAGAAATTGCTTCAGAGGGAGTGGGTTACTCTGTCTAGGTCATGTGGGAGTGCATGAAAATGAAATGGCAGGTAGACTTGCTGGACAGGCTAAAATAAAAAGCAGGCAGAGAATGGAAAAGGGTGACATTGCTAAAGCTGAACTGGACAGACTTGCAGGAAAATGGAGAGTGGAAATGGAAGGACAGTGTTGTCATAAGGAGATTGCTGGAGCTGGGACAAATTAAGGCCGCTGGCAGGAAATCCAAACTATGTGGCCAAAAATGCATTGTAAGCAACCAGTACGTGTCGGGAACTATTAACAAACTCTTGGGTGGATGCTGCAGCATGCATCAGAGCATATATAGGGCAGTCCTGAATGTGATGATGCTGGAGTCTGAATTTTGAACCTTGAGGGCACATGTTACAGATAAAGCTTTCTGTTTGGTACATTTTACTATCATATCAGTCAGTCATTTGCATGTCCCTTGTGGAACTTTGCCTCCCTAACAGCACATCTGTAGGCCTCTCAGTTGTAAGCAAGATGGCCTGCTGCTGATGCATCCATTTGCAGATCATCAACGATGTCTTGCAACCATCTTCGCCTTGGTCTTCCTCTCTTTCTTTTTCCCATTATGTACCCTTCCAAGACGGTCTTCTCTAGATTATCATGACGTTTAATGTGTCCAAAACATTTAAGTTTTCTCTCTAATCCTCTTTACTAGCCAGCCTTCTTCGATATTAAGTTCTTGTAGTATGGATATATTTGTTCTTTTCTGTGTCCATGATATTTGAAGAACTCTTCTGTAGCATTTATATTAAAAGGCATTTATGTGTTTCTCAGCTGTTTTGTTAAGTGTACAGGTCTCACAGGCATATTTTGTGATGGGAGAGATGCATGCCCTTAAAAATCTTATTTTTGTAGTTCTGTCTGTTCCTCTCTACACATTCTTTAGTTTTACTTTCTGAAGAGCGATAGATATCCTCCTTTTAATTTCCCTCATTCTATCACCATTATTAGTTAGTAGTGATCCACTTCTTCCAATTTTTCCTCATTGATACATATTTCAGCTGCCTTGTTTGTTTTGTCAGTTGTTATCACTTTAGTTTTCTTCGCATTAAGATAGAGGTTTTGCTCTTCACTATTCTTACAGACTGACTTAATTAGTTTTTCCATTCCTTTTTGTGTTGTGGACAGTAATACTGTGTCATCACCATATCTAATCTCTGGTATTTCATAACCTCCAATTGTTATGGCATCATAATATTCTTTGTCTACATCTTCTCTGACATTCCTCATTATATTTTCAGTATACAAGTTAAATGAGTAAAGCAGCAATATGCACCCCTGATGGACCCCTTGTTTATGTCAAACCAAGTTGTTGTTTCACCATTTATTCTTACTGCTGCCTGTTGGTCTAGATATAGCAACATGGGCACTTTGATATGAGTGGTAAAAATCATGAATGCATAAGGTTACTCATAGAAGTAATATAATGTTGAATGTAGTCAGAATCTGCCATATGAGGTGACCATCATCATCATCATCATCAGGTGCTGTGCTAACTTGCATTGGTTATTATGGTTCTTCAGAGTACACGATCCTTCATGCAGGCCATCAGCTCAGTTGGTGATCTCCTCCCACAACATCCCGTCAGACTGTCCAGTATCATTTCTCTTGGTCTTCCTCTGGATCTTCTTCTCTCTATTTTTCCTGTTGTTATAATATTTTCAGTGCCCCCTCTTCTCACTGCATGTTCTATGAAAGTATATTGTCTCTCTCTTATCTTTTTGACAAGATTTTTTTGTGTCTCCAGCTCTTCTCATACATTCTTCATTAGTTATTTTTGCTGTCCAGGGGATTTGAAACATTCTTCTAATAAACCACATTTCTGCTGCTTCCAATGATTTTTGTGCAGACCTGCCTATTGTCCATGATTTATATCCATATAACAAGATAGGTTCAATATAGCATGAGGTGACCAAGACATTGTTTTCTTTGATATGTGTGAAATCACATTGTCACAGCTGTTGTGTTGTCTGCAGTTTGGTTGATTGTAACAGTCATGCTTACATCCAGTTGATCAAGTGATCCATGATGGCTGTTGTAATGTTACCTCATAATTGCATTCATTAATTTTATGTCATGCTGATATATGCTCCATAATGCTTCTCCATGTTATGTAAAGGTAAATATAATCCTGTCATGCCTTAGAAGCACATAGAGATATGGTGTTAGAGCCCATATGTTATGTAGTTCTTCATATTTAAATTCATTTCCATGTTATGAAGTCTTTGGCATTCAAAATCTTCTTCGTGTTTGTGGTCTTTGGTATTCAAATTCTTTTCTGTGTTGTGCAGTCTTTTATATACAAATGCTTTGCCATGTAGTACAACCTTTGGTATTCAGATGTTTCTCCATGTTGCACACTATTTGGTATTTAAATGCTTTTTCACGCTGTAAAATATTTGGCATTCACATAATTCCCCATGCAATGTAGTCCTTGGTATTTCAGATCAGTGTGGTTGTCTTCCTTTTCCAATGCCAGCTGGTCACCTTTTTTCAATTATTTTTCTCTTGGTATCCTTGTCATCCTTTTTTCTCTTGTGTTTTCCAGTGATTAACAGTTCCATTAACATCTCATGATAATGTCCAAAGAATTATGTAATTGCTTGGACTGCATACAAATTTGTGTTCTTGTGTCTAGAGTAGAATATGGGTTATTGAAAAAAACTAGGACTTTTTGATGACACGTGATTATTACAGAAGTGACATGTTTTTAATGTGCTGTGTAGTCAGACATAGGTAGATCAATGTTGTCAGTGATATGAACACTTTAAAATACTTGTATTATTAAAAACAGAAGTTGAAAATTGCATCAGATTAATTTTTTTTAAAAATTAACAGAGGTGAAATCAATTCATTTGTAAAATATTTCAAAGCAGTTTTTGATATTATTAGTTTTCTGGAATTCTTTCAGAACATATTAGCTGTTAGCTTTTCATGTGTCATGAAAGACTAAATTATTGTTAAAATGTGGAGAAATGAAAGCAGGTTTTATGTCAGCTAATGAGTAATTTTGTACTGGTCATTAGGTGATAAGCAAAAGAAAAATTAATACAATTCTTGAAGAAACACTGGCAAATGGTTTTATGCAGGCTGCAGAATAGTTTTTCTGTCTGAGTGCTGTGGCATTCCACTGTGAAAGAGCTAGAGCTGTGCAGCAAAATTAGTAGACTAAAAAATATTTTTCACCAAATTGCAGCATATTTTTTGTTTATCTATATGAAAAATACCCACCAGGTGGAGAGGCCCCAGCAATTTAGTTATTAGTTCTAGTCCACCATGAGCCGAAATGGCCAGAGATCTGTGCCTCCGTGCATGATCACATATCATTTTGAGAAATCAGTGTAGCCTATAAACCTTGGAAATGCTAAAAATGTATATTTAACTGCACAAGTGTTTGAGTTATCAGGTCAGAAAAAAGCTTGGAAACATCTGTAGCAAACCATGGAACATCCCTTTTTCCTTTGTTTATTTCCTGTAGAATGTCAGTAGTTTAAAATGGATCAAAACATATGAGTACACTGACAATATGGGCAGATGATTGGTCACTTCACTGTGCACATTACATCTTCCAAGCCTATGACTACCACTGAGAACATTACAGGTGTGATAGCAGAATAGAATTATTTAAGAGGAAGCTTTAAGTTTCAACTACTGCAAAAATAGGACAGTTTGACCAAATTCTGCATCATTTTGAGCAAACAAGTAATAAAAACATGTACCTGAAACTAGCATTGAAAAGAGACAAAAATTATGCTTGTTGATTCAGAATGTATGGCTTGATATGGTGTTCACTTTTTTTATGTCTTCAGTTGTATATTGGGCTATGTATGTTGAAGAGATGTGAGAGAGTAAGCACATATCTCAGAGGGCAAGCCGCACTGTACCGTGTGTATGTGGATTATGTTTGTTAACTTAAGACAGAAGGCTTGTTTGTAAAAACACGCATGACAATTGTAACTAAAGTTGCAAGACATCCCGAGTTTTAAACGAATGTATTTTGAGTTGTTTCTTTGTTTGCTGTATTAACATACATTTTTGTGAAGGGGGGAAAAACCCGCTGAAACTGATTGTGTGTCACAAGTTATGATGTCGGCTGTGGGAATCCTGGAGTGAAAAATAGAAGCATGTTTTCTGACAGATGCATCACTTTGAAAATCAGATGCTGACAAGAATATCAGTTTTGAAGCTTCTTTAGCAGCGGAATCACTTTTACTTAGATAAGCTTGGTTTGTGCTCATGTGCCTTCCTTCATTTGAAGAACCGAGGTAGCACATTTGACTGTCACCTGTACCAATCCGTGACAAGCTGTGTGGTGATCTTAGCCTGGGACAGATGGCAGATTCATCAGAGATATCCAAGCTGACATCTGAAACAAGAAGAAGAATAATAAGTACTCATGTGCAAGGACAGCAGACTTACTGCTTTCGTTGCATGGCACAAGTGTCATTTGATCTGGATTTATGAAATGCCAGCTCTCAAAATCTTCTTTTGTTTTCTTTTTTTTTTGCAAGAAGAGTCTTTGATGATATCATATCAGGAGTAACAACACATGTTAAAATGCTTAGAGTGTTAACAACATCAGTTTGTTTTTGACTACAAAGTAGATTAGAAACATGTCATCACTTCTGTATTTACCATATGACTTCAAGAAGTGACTGGTTTATTCATAGAATCATTTCAAGTTAAACTAAAAGGTTCCATTAATCAGCATTCTATAGCTGGTCATTGTGAGATTCTTGATTATAGCATTGGTCCTGGTGCCACAAGCTGGCCAATAAGGCAGGGATCAGTCGGCGGTGGTGGAGCTTTCTGAGAAGCTTGCATCTTAGGTCTTCTCTCCAGATTAAGAAAGTCACAGTAGCTGACTTTCCCTTCAGATATGTTGACCCTGCTACAAGATTTTCACTTCATCATCATCATGAGCCTCTAGTTCTCAGCCACAGAAATAAACATTAACTCTTTCAAGTTTGTCATTTCTTCTGCATATTCTCATCTTATTTTGTTCACAAATTTACTGTATTCCCGCCTCCCACAATTCCTTCTACTTTTTTGCTGTTTAAATGGTAGAATGAAAAAAAGTGAATGTTGTAAAGTGTATGATTTGAGGGTGTAGTTAAGACTGTAATAAATTTTTTTTCATACCTTTCTACACTGTTCAGTATATATATATATATATATATATATATATATATACACACACAAAAGGTGATTGATAAGTTCTAGGCATAAGGTACAATTGATTATTTGTGGACAATTTTTTTTGATTATTTCTCAACATAGTCCCCTTTGCAAGTTTTTGCACTTAGTGCAGCAATCCTGGAGCACACATATCCGTTCTTTTTAAAAGTCAGCATCTTGTGCCAGTAGAAAGTGGTCTACAGCATGAATGACGTCATCATCTGAAGCAAATTTGCGACCACTGGAGCTTCTTTTTGAGTTTGGTAAACAGGTAATAGTCTGAATGGGCCAAATTTGGGGAATAAGGCGGATGTTCAAGAAGCTGGAAGCCGTATTCATGAATAGCAGTCATTGCCACCGCTGATTTTTTAACTGGAGCATTGTTTTGTTGAAAGATGATGCCTCTCATCAATTTCCCTCGACGTTTTTCCTTCAAACTGAACTGCAGTTACTTGACAAGATTAGCGTAATAGGCCCCAGTGACTGTTCTGTCCTTTTGAAGATAGTCTACCAATAGCACACTTTCTGAATCCCAAAAGATGGAAGCCATCACTTTGCCTGCAGACAGAACTACCTTTGCTTTCTTTGGAGGTGGAGATCCATGATGTTTCCACTGCTTTGACTGTTCTTTGGTTTCTGGTTGAAAATGATAAACCCAAGTCTCATTCATAGTCACAAATTGGTGAAGAAACATTTCAGTATCTGCAGAAAAATGGCCAAAATTGCAAAAGCAGCATTATCCTTCAAAAATCTTGAGAACATATGGAATTCAAAAGTTATAAGCACAAAAACCAAGTTAAGATTATTCAATTCAAATGTCATAACCACCCTCATTTATGCATGTTAAAGCTGGAATCAGCTAAAGAAATAGACAATAAATTAGACTCTTTTGAAAACAAATGCTTCAGGAAAATACTTGGTATAAAGTGAAAAGAATTCAAGAACAATGCAGCGATAAGACAGATGAGCAAACAACAACCTGTCTCATGGGTGATCAGAAAAAGAAGACGGACATATGTAGGCCATGTGAAGAGAAGAAACAATCAGAGAATACCAAAACAAGCTATCAAGTGGAGCACAACAGGGCAAAGAAAAAGAGGTTGACCACGTGAAACTCGAAAGAGGACATTTTTAAGAGAAGCTAGTTTAGTGGGCATAAAATCCCTTGATGAAGTTGAACGACTCTCTGAGAACAGGAAATCTTGGCAAACAACTATGTGAGCCCTATGTGATGTTTAACAGCACAGGAATGATTAAGAGATATATAAATATATATATATGTGAACTCTGTTTAGAAGTGCAGTGAGGATTGATTGGGAGTCCAGGTAACTTTTTAAAGAAAATTTTAATGTGGGAATTGATTATAGGGAAGTGTAAGGATGGAGGGGATGAAGGAGAGGAAAAAAATGAGGGAAGGAGAGAGAGACAAAGGAGCATCACATTTATAATGTTATATCCTTGACAAGGTTAGAATTTTGTGTGTCACACCAAAAAATTTCTATTTTATTCTTTCTTTTTTTTTTTTTAAACATCTTTTTTTGGAGATAAAAATAAGAACAGGAAGTTCATTTAATGATGCCACAGGGAAGAAAAAAAAACACCTGCAGTTACCAGCTTTATCTTCTCTATATATGCAACACCACCCCCCTCTGTTGCGTAAAAGATAGTGGGGCATTGTAAATATGGGTCTCAGATTTCACAATTTTGTCTTTGGTTAGAGTCTTTATTGTTAAAATCTGTTCAAACAAGGAGGATTAGAGAAGTGCTTGCGAGGGATGGCCAGAGTGTATGGCATGGTATCAGATAATGTGTTTGGGCAGTGATTTTTTTTTTTACCTTTTGCTGGGGTAAGGTGATATATAAAAGAAAATATTCAGTGCACATTATGCAACAACAACAAAAAATTCCATTTTAGATAAATGAATGTGTCCTAGTTTCTTTTTTTTTTTCTTTTATTGGTGTAATGAGCTTAGATACTGAGATTTACTTTAAAAAAAAATCTTTATGACCAAAAAAAAAACTTAAATGTAAAACTAAATTTAGGTTACAGGTTAGTGAAAAATCCATGGAAATTGTCAGTTTTTTTTTTTCACTAGCTGCAAAGGAAACCATGAACTATTTTTTCTATGTTAAGAAAGTGCAACATTGTTTCATACTAAAGGTAGACTTTGTGTCGTGATCTCTGTTGTGTTTTTGGTAATCTCAAGCTAATGATTGTTGAGTCAGCTAAAATAAGACACACAGCCATTAGATGAGAAGGATTCACACCCTAGAGGTAAGGATTGCTGACTTTTCTCGGCTTCACTGCCATTGTTTCTTGACACAAATGTCAGGTGCCCATTTCTAGTTTGCTTGTCTGGAAAGTGTTGGAGACTGGTACAGACCCAACTGCAATGCTCCATGATGATTTCATCTGTTATATTCTTATAGTATTAACTATAATATTTAATTTTGGCACTTTCATCACATGAAACTTTTATATTGCACCCATCATCAGGTCCGACATGTTAAAATACTAGTGGAACATCAAGCTATTGAAAGACATTACTTCCCATTATGTCTATCATTAACCTATGCTTTCTGTAGGTTTTTCCAAGCCTCAAATTATTTAGCTCAAGTGTCATAGTTTATTTATAAAATATGTTTGGGATTTTGAGGTATAACTGCTACAGGTTTGACATTTTCATTGTATGCTTTTTATATTTTGTTGTCCATTAAAAAAAGAAAATCTATATGGTATCTAAAAGTTTGATAAAGTGACCTATCTTTTCTATTTGAAATGCTTGTCCTCTGTACCTTTATTAAATTTGTGCTGAGATTTTATTTGCCTGTGAAGTTCAGTTCATTTCATAACTAGGTCAGCAGTAGTGCTTGTGTAAGTGTATGTTTGATTATATGCATGTGATACCAGAAGTGAAGACTGCTATAACAGTCACATATAATATCATATGATTTAAACTATATCATTGCAATCTAAATTATTTCTTTTATCAGTGGGTAAGATTGTTTGTCAAATAAAAGTTGCTTTATAATGAATAACTGTGTATGGTACTACTTAACTAATTACTCTGCCTTAGTAGGGTGGGGGGAGGCTAGGGAGAGCCTGTGGTTGAGGGAGTAATCCCCCAGCAAAAACTGAGAGCAAGTAACACCAAGACATCTGATGGCAGGGTTCTTTCCTCCCCGTCTTAATAGTGTCCCTCAAAATACTTTTTCCATTTGCAAAACACCAGGACCATGTTCTTCTTGTTCTGACATGCAGAGTCATGAAGGCGTTACTCTACCACAGTCAAAGCAATGCTGGAAACAAATCATCTGCTAAATACTGTCTTTTAAGAACAAGGAAAGACCATTATTATTATTATTATTATTATTGCACTTGATGTGGTGATGTCAGCACATAAAATAAGCCTCAGACACATATTATGAGTTTTTGTTTTCATGTGTTTTCAGACACTCTGGAGAGTAGTGGCATGTCAGGTGGAATGCCTGCTATGGGTATGTCCATGGGTGGGCACCAGCCCCCTGACATCAAGCCAGACATCTCCTCCTTGACATCACCAACTTCCACACACCCAGGCTACTATGGTTTTGGCCCCGGTGGAATGTCAGGCATGGCCACCTCAACCCAGCCTTCACCGGGACTGCCACAGATGCACTCCCCAGGGATGCATTCTCCAACTTCATCCATGGGCTCCCCACCCATGCTTTGTTTGAGCCCCACAGGCCCCAGCCCGTCCCCAGGGCTCCCCCATTCCTCACTTCATACAAAGCACATATGTGCCATATGTGGTGACCGTGCCTCAGGAAAGCATTATGGTGTATACAGGTAAGAGGTTTGAGGATCATTTTAACACGTTTCTTCTCTGTTCATTTTAGAATTCACTTTAAAAGCACTTTTTAATGAACTTATATTTGATGAGAGCTTTGAACTGAATAAAAGATGTGTTCAGTTTCTTGTCTTTTCTTTTCTTAACACTAACACATTGACTTTTCCCAATGCCTTTCATGTGGTGCACTTTTTTTTTTTTTTTAAATGCTAGAGGATCAAGTTTCCCAGTGACAATATAGGTTTAAATGATGCTAAAAGTGGGGTTCCTTCTTGGTAAGCTCCACCATGACATGAACCAAAGTTGACCACTACACTGATAACAGGATTAATGCGATGCTGGAAGAATCATAACTGATGTCAAAGCAGACACCTTTTCACAGCAGTTTTTATAAGTGCTACAAGGAAGGTTCATGATCTCTCTAAGAGATTTTATGAAGTTGTATTCAATTTCAGTTCCAAGAAAATGGTGTTCAGAGTGTGCAATAACTTGAAAGGAGCAATACACTAACATTATAAAACAAAACACTAAAAAAAAAAAAGCACGGAGAAAGCAAAGAAAGTGAGATTATATCATACAAAGAGATACTTTAACCTGAGAGTTGTATAAATACAGTTTATCGAGCTCACTGAGCATGGAGTGAAACTTACAGGGAACGTAAGTGTTCAGCACAGTGTGCTGTAGATTCAGGTCTTACATATGCAGTCTCTGTTGAGATAGCTTGAGGATAAGATCATTGAGAGCAGCCGTGAAATAGATACAGCTTCACAGGCGAAGAAGATTCTAATGATTGAGTGGAAGATGTTGAGGAGCATAACATCAAAGTTTGCAGAAGGTGCAATAATAAGAGTGCAAATGCAGTTCTTGTTTAGTCTCCCTGGAACTGGAAGGAGATTTTTTTCTTTTTGGCAGTTGATGAGGTGAGTTACATGTTGAATGGAGAAAGGGTTACAGCAACTGTTTTTTTCAGGCCCAGAGTGGAGGTGCAAGAGCAGAAAAAGGCACAGTGCTTCTGTAACAGACTTCACTGCCTAAGAGACTGTAGCAGCCCCTGTCTTGTTAGCCAGAGTGTGTTAACTGGTTGCACCAGTGGGGAGGTGGGATAGGGTTTTGGTCAGCTGTGGGTTGCTGACTGCTGTCTTAGATATTATCTTCACTCGCTGCCTCAGACATCGTCTTCACTTACTGTAAAACTGCAGTTAAAAACAGTTCTTTTTTTCTGTTTTGGTGTTAAACATGGAATGAAACAAAAATAGTATTTGTCTCACAGTTCTGTTTATCACCTGTATGGATTAATCCGGAGAGAAAACATCATCATTTGTAGAGCTTTAATAGAGTAGTCTTTGCCAGTAACTACCAATTTTCCCCACAGAGAAAGTAAACAACTCCAGAGACTTATTGATTTACCTTAACACCAGTTTCAAAACTATTACGTGAAACTCAGCATAGATGAAACAGCTGACTCTTTGTATCATCATCATGTGTTATACTGGTAAGATTTAGCAGTTATTTTTATTCATAGATTTTGATCCTTGGTGTGCTTTTCATCAGCACAGTTTTGTGGCATTCTGTTGTGCTATCACATTGAACTGTCCATGATCTTCTCTTTTTCCAGATGTCTTGCCTGTTGTTATGATTTTTTTTTCCCCAAGTTCTCTTTTTGTCATTACACATCCAAAAAATTGTTGAATTTCATTTTTCTTGTAAGTTTTTTTACTTTCCTTATTTCCATTGATTTTTATTCAATATACTTTGTATCAGATATTAACTGCCCAAGGGACTCTATGAAACCACATTTGTCTTTTTTTTCCAATGATATTTGTACTTGACTGTTTACTGCCCATAATACATTTCTGTATAGCAAGATAGTTCAGTAAGACATTTTAAATCTTTCTCCAGTATTCAGTGATAGAAATTTGACTACACATTCTTGATGGCTATTTTGACTTGGCATATTCTCTTTATTTTGAGGTGCATTTCTGATATTATAGGTACATATTTGAATGGCTGTTCTTGTTTCAGGATTATTTGGTTTACATTAAGATGGCATTTAGGCGAGTTACTCAGTAAAATACTATAAAAATAGGAGTGATTATTTTTTAATAGAGAATAAACTAAAAATTTGGCCAGAGTTTTTGGGAATGCCAGAAGTTTTTATACTGAGATATAACTTTGAGTATCTGATTTTGGCCATATACCCATCTCCTTTCATCCCACACACACAATCTTAGGTGTGTTATTGCAGCAGTGACTCCATGAATTTTGTGTCCAGTGTACATAGAAAATATCAAGAAGACACTTGTTTTATCTGTGTTTAGTAGTTTGATATTGTTATATTAGTAGTTAAAGAGTTTTGTTTTTTTTCTTTTTTAAAAAAAAAATTTCTTCATTATGTATATAAGAAACTTGCACTAAATTGATATATGTATGCTAGGTTAGAGATAAGATCCAGAATATTTTATAGTTTGGCAATTACCATTCTTTACTGTTTGTGGTGTTGTCCTTTGTGTTCTCTTAATTCCACAACTTATTTTTTTTTGTTGTTGTCCCATTGTTCATGGTGATTCCAGACCTGTAAAACATGACATAAATTAGACACCTTGAGTCATCTTTCAGGATGTTATTGTTTATCTATATTTCTGCCCTGTAAAAGGTAGCATAGGAAAATCTCATTATAAATACATTGATGAAACAGTTTATCCAGGATGTGACAGCCTGTACCACCAAATGAGCGATGACTTGTGGAAGTATGGGAGCTGAGATTTCCTTTGTCCTGTTTATTGTCTTGTCCTCATTAATTTTTTTTTTAAAGGTCTTTAACATGATCTAAATTTTTATTTCCTGCCTGGTCAAACTAATGCTAACACAGTGACTTTGTTCTGCGTGCCATAGATATTTGAATTGTGCGTCTGTGTAGGAAAGATTTAGAACTATTCATTATGTGTTGTGGCAACAGATATCACCTGTCATGCTTTCCATTTTGCATGGTCCTTGTTATTTCTGTTTATATCAGTTGGCATTCTTTTCATCCTCTACTTAGTCAGCCCCATTCAGATATTTTTCTGTCTCTGTTTTCTTTTTCTTTTCCTTTCAGTTTTCCAATGATTATCAGATTTTCTAATTCCTGTCATCTCAAGACATTTACAAAGAATTTTGGTTGTCTTTTTCTTATAGCTACAGGGCATTTTCTCTGACAGCACTTCTCATCAAGGTTGGCCACATAAGCAGTGATACATAGAAAAGTTATAATACTTTTTTTTAGAAAAGATACACCATATTATGAAAAGCATACTACTTTCACTCTGTGTTTTACTAATACACACACAAATACAGTATTGTACATCTTACATCCTTCCTGTGCCGTTGAACATCACATAGGGCTTATATGATAGTTCACCACGTTTTCCTGTTTTTGATAAGCTTTTCAACTTCATCAAGGGATTTTATGCCTGCTAATTTGGCCTCTTTTAACTGTGACCTCTTTAGAATTTCACATGGTCGGCCTCTTTTTCTTTGGCCTGTTGTGTTCCACTTGATGGCTTGTTGTGGGATTCTCTGATTGTTTCTTCTCATTGTTTGACTGTTATAATGTCCATCTCCTTTTTCTGATCACCCACGAGACAGGTTGTTGTTCATTCATCAGCCTTATCTCTGCATTATTCTTGAATTCGTTCCACTGTGTACATAATCATCAAAAAAAAAAAAAATCTTAATTCTAGGTGAAGGTTATACTACATGACATTTCCTGTTGTCACCAGTTGTTTCATATAACCAGAAAGAAAATAGGCAAGAAAGAAAATAGGCATAGCACAAAGACATATTGATCCAAGACTTGTTTTATAAGGGTGGACTTGAATCTAGGTTAGAGCAAGAGAAAAAAAAACCAACCTAGACATAATGGATATCAGCAGATATTGATCATCTCAACTGGTGCCCCATTTTGTTTTTTTTTAAATTAGAGTAAATTTTATATGTGAATCATGGGATAAATACTTTCGGTCCAGGTACGCAGGATGAATATAAATAGAATCGTACCAAATACTACTTCCTTTCTGTGTGTAACCTCTATCGTTACTGATGCTGCTTACCGTGATCTTTGGCTCACTTTACTTGTTATTGTTTACGCTGAGAACAAAACCCACATATGCTCCACAAAAACCTCTGCCTTAGACAGATCAATAAAATGGCTATGCCGTATGACGCAGCGCAGCTTTCAAAAACATGTTTTGTTTTCTGCATCATGTGGGTATAAAACTTGGGTCATCAAAAAAGTGAGCATACACATCTCATCAACACCACCACGAGCGCTTGTCTTTAGGGCAAAGTTTAAGAAAAAAAAAATCATTCATTGTATGAAGCAACCTGTTTATGGTTCATTTTAATGAAAAATATTTTCAAAGAAATCACTGCTTTTTGAGATTCAATTCTTAGCGTCCTGAAATCAGAATGTGCCGTTTTGCATCACAGCGGTAAGATATGTCCACATATTTAAATTAATATTTATAAGTTTGAGTAAGTAATATAAATATTTGTTTGTTTTTTTACTTTGTGTATTTACTTGTTTACACACAAAAAAACTGTGTGTATGTATATATATGTAGTTATTTATTTGTTGACTTGGTATATATTAGGAGATATGGTGTTAGTGCCCATATTTTCCTTGTCGGCACACCAGAGGATGATGTTGTCAGCATCATGCATGGCCGATTTTCCTTCCCTTTCTCCAGAAGAAGTCAGGTAGCCATTTCCACAACTGAGTGACCAAGGCATCTCAGCTAAGATTCAGACCACCGACCTCCACCACATGAGACTATTGCACTAACCATGTTGCCACTAAGGCCATGCATTGTTGCATCTAGGTTTGTGAATTGAGGCTTGATACATTTTTTGTGTGATTATTTATGCTAGACATCTAATGTTTGGTTGTATTTGCTCTCCAAATGATGATGTTTTCTCTCTGGCTTAGTCCATACAGATGTACATTGTTGACCTTTATTTTGATTTCTTTATCCATGACCACACAGACTGCCTTGTTTTGGTGAAGCTGATTAATTTTAGAAGGAAATTACAAACACTTTACATGTACAGTGGTACCTCGGGTCACGAACGCCTCTAGTCACAAACAAATTTTGACTCGACCTGCAAACAGTGCCTCGGCGCACGAATGCACAAACATGGCTTTGGTGCCATGTTTTTGGCTTGCTAACAGCATCAGTCGTACTCAGGTTTGCGCGCTGTGAACATTGTTTGTCATTGCGTTGTTCATGATACAGTTTTTTTTTTTGGTGTTGCTTTTTGCATTAAATTAACCCTCATTAAGGCTCCCAAGAAAGTGAAAAGTGTTAGTGACAGTGGTGAAAAGAAGCCTAATTGTATTACAGTAGAAACGAAGAAGGAAATAATAACTAAACATGAGAATGGTGTTCATGTTTTTGATCTCCCCAAGCAGTACAACATGGCTAAATCTGTGGTCTGTATGATCTTAAAGAACAAAGATGCACTAAAGATGGCTTATGTGACTAAAGGAGTGACTATGTTAATGAAGCAAAAGTCTCAAGTGTTAGAAGAAGTGGAAAAATTATTGTTAGTTTGGATTAATGAAAAACAGCTTGCTGGAGATAGTGTTAGCGAGGCCCTAATATGTGAGAAGGCTTTACTTTTGCACGGTGATTTAGTGGCGGAAGCACAGAATACAAGTGATGCTAGCGTTGATGAATTTAAAGCAAGTAGAGGCTGGTTCGAGAAATTTCGTCGACGAACTGGAGTTCATAGTGTTGTTAGGCATAGAGAGACAGCTAGTTGGGACAGAAAAACAGCAGATGCCTATGTGGAGGATTTTGCAAACTTTATCAACTCTGAAGGTTACATACCACATCAGGTTTTTAATTGCAATGAAACAGGTCTTTTTTTTTTCGAAAAAATGCCAAGAAGGACCTACATAACCCAAGAGGAAAAATCACTGCCTGGCCACAAACCAATGCTTACACTTTTTTTGCAGGAGGAGCACTCAAGAGAGGAGGAGGAAAGGTGGTACATGCTTCAAGTGCTGAGATCAAAGAAATTTGTAACAAGTGGAGTGAAGTGCAGGTTTTCATTGAGAAGCATAACCCTAACAAAACTGTGACCAGCAGAGCAGTGGACATTTTAGATGACGATGTGATGTCCCATTTTTGGAAAATTATCCAACAAAGAAAAAGACAAATGTCTCTGGATTGTTATCTTGTGAAAACACCAGCCACCAAGCCAGCAATTGAACCACTTCCTAGGATACAAACAAAAGAAAAAGCACCAGAAATACCTACATAGTTGCCCGACGTTATTACGGAATGGGACTCTCCATCGAAGGAGTAGTCTTCCTCATCCTACCATCTACTTGTGCCAGCAACTATCAGCCACAAAGCTAAAGTTATACTGTATATTTTATATTATATATTTTTGCCACACATAAATCCATAAAAAAAAGTATCTGGAGAGGGCGAATGGATTAATTGGATTTGCATTAATTTCAATGGGAAAAATTGTTTTGGTTCACGAACATTTCGGTTCGTGAACGGAGTCAAAGAACGAATTAAGTTTGTGACCCGAGGTACCACTGTATCTTCTTTCTCAGTGATTTTGGGGGTTTTTGGACATTTTCACAGAACAGCACACAGATAATCTTTAGATATGATGTTTTGCTACTCAAGTTGTGTCAAATTCTGAGCATAATTCATCTTTGCTTTGTTGTGACGTATTAGAAAGTTCATGATTATTTTCTGTGTGGCATAATAGTCTTTTCCAATGATATGTCCTTGATACAGGAAGTAATTATTGTTTTTTTTTTTTTTTTGTACACATTCCCAGAATCCCCATAAATATTGTAACGTGAAAATTCTTCCTAAATTTCTCCAGTGTAGAAATACCGAGGACAGATAGCCATGTTCAATGTAATTTTTATGTTAAGCCATGGTTGTGTATGGGAACAGGACACAGAATGAGATTTTGATGCATGATGTCTTGATTTTGACCGTTACCTGTTAAAGGTCATAAGCGAAAATTATTAAATTTTTTTTTCGTTCTTTTATTTTACAGTTGTGAGGGTTGCAAAGGTTTCTTCAAGCGCACAGTCCGCAAAGATTTAACATATGCATGCCGAGATGATAAAAACTGTATGATTGACAAACGCCAGCGTAATCGGTGTCAGTACTGTCGCTATATGAAGTGTCTGTCCATGGGAATGAAAAGAGAAGGTATGTATTATGCGATACTTTATTCATTGTCAGGCATCGTGCTAGTATGTATCTTACATCCTTCCTGTGCTGTTAAAATGTCACATAAGGCTCACATGATAGTTCGCCACGTTTTTCTGTCCTCAGTGAGCCTTTCAACGTCATCAAGGGATTTTATGCCTACTAATTTTACCTCACTTAATAGTGTCCTCTTAAGAATCTCACAGGGCTGACCTCTTTTCTAGTATGTGTGGACTGTGTCAAATGTCATGTTAATATGTGTAGACTGTCAGATGTCTTGCTGGTATATATGTAGACTGTCAGATGTCATGCTGGTATATGTGGACTGCATCAGGCATCATTCTAGTATACCAGCTAAAGAGATGGTGAATTGTGTCGAATGTCACACAAGTATATGTGGTCAGTGCCAGATGGCACACAAGTATATGTGGTCAGTGACAGATGCCACACTAGTATATGGTCAGTGCCAGATGCCACACTATTATATGTGGTTTGTGTGAAATTTCATGCTAGTAAAGGTGGACCATGTCAGATGTCATGCTAGTATATCTGGACTGTGTCAGATGTCATGCTAGTATGTGTGGATGTGTCAGACATGCTAGAATGTGTGGATGTGTCAGACATCATGCTAGAATGTGTGGATGTGTCAGACATGCTAGAGTGTGTGGATGTATCAGACATCATGCTAGAATATGTGGATGTGTCAGACATCAATCATGCTAGAATGAGTGGATGTGTCACATGCTAGTATGACTGTACTATCATAGTTTCCCACATATAATCATCTTTGTACTTCATATATTTAAGATTATTATCATTCCACACTGGACATCCATAGATTTTGTTATCCCCTCCTTTGCATATCCTTCACATATAGCATCATATGACACAGTTTAAAGTAAAGGTAAAGGTAATCCTGTCATGCCTTAGAGGAATATGGTGTTAGTGCCCAGTATCCATGTTTAATATTTCCTATGGTGTCTTAACATGACATTCACATCTGGAATCATCACATTTTACTCCCAGCTTTTTTATCCTGAGCAAAGATATCATGTCATATGAGTCAGAAATACCTGTTCTACCAGCCTCTATGAAGATGTTAACACTGTCTGCCTGATATATGTCCACTGATAGTTGATGTAGCTTGAACTCATATGCTTTATTACTTTATATATGTTTATGCTTTGTTACTTTATATGTTTATGACGTGCAGTAGTACTGTTTTATTTATATTGAAGCAATGGTGTCAGGAAGTTAGAATTCGAATTGCAAAAGCTGCATTGATCTTGAGAAAATATGGCATTCAAAAGTTATAAGCACAAAAACCAAGTCAAGATTATTCAATTCAAATGTAATATTCATCCTCATTTATGCATGTGAAAACTGGAAAACAACTAAAGAAATAGACAAGAAATTTGACTCTTTTGAAAACAAATGCCTAGGGAAAATACTTGGTAGAAAGTGGAATGAATTCAAGAACAACACAGAGATAAGACAGATGAGCAAACAACAACCTGTCTCATGGGTGATCAGAAAAAGAAGATGGACATATGTTGGTCATGTGCTGAGAAGTAAAACTGCACCATACACCTCTATCTACCTTATTTATTTAAACCAGTTTTACTGCAGTCGCCATCCCTTTTATCTGAGAAGAAACAATCAGATGATCCCCAAACAAGCTCTCAAGTAGAACACAACAGGCCGAAGAAAAAGGTAGACCACGTGAAACTCTAAAGAGGACATTGTTAAGAGAGGAGGCCAGTTCAGTGGGCACAACATCCCTTGATGAGATTGAAAAACTTGGCAAAGACGGGGAAATCTTGGCAAACTACCATGCAGGTCCTAGGTGATGTTTAGCGGCACAGGAAGAATGTAAGAAGAATGGTGTCAGGCAGTTAAAACAGTGACCTTCTCGCGTTTTAGCTTATGCTGCGGGCATTTATTGAGCATTGTTTCTTGTCCTTGTTTCTTGCAGCTGTACAGGAAGAAAGACAGAGAGTGAAAGAGAAAGGCGATGGTGAGGTTGAGAGTACTAGTGGAGCCAACAATGACATGCCAGTTGAGCAGATTTTGGAGGCAGAGCTAGCTGTGGACCCAAAGATTGACAGCTTCATTGATACCCAGGTTAGAAAACATTTCTCATTTTTTCATTTGTTGTTGTTGTGCAGAATCATATTACAAGCTGTAATCTGTCATAAAATGATGGGAGAGGAAATGAAAATATGATTTTTACTTGAATTAGATACTTCTCTCAATAAAATTTAACCAAACCTGTGAAACAACATTTAAAAAAAAAATTAACAGAATTTCCTGCCCCACCTTGGAGTGATAAGTTTTTTTTTTTATCTCTGCTCACAAAAACTAAAACCTCTCTGTCAGCTTAGGTCTGGGCAGTGAAGTGATCTATAGACACATGCACAGATTAGCAGTCTTTCCTCTAATTATCACTGTGGTATTGTGTATATGGAAGATAAGACTTAAACTGAAAAGCCAACACAAGAAATCAGTATTCAGAAAGATAAACAGTCATGGCTTACAAGAAGAAAATACCAACAGTGATTTCAATCTGGAACTTACCAAACATTTCGCAGCACTCAAAGAGGTAGACAAGACAGATATAGATGTATTATGGAATTCATACAGCACAGCTATAATCACGGCAGCAAAAGGAAGTTCTGGACTGCAGTCAACAAGTAGAAAAGCATGGATATCAGATAACACATGGAAATACATACATATTGAATGTAAAGACATATCTTGGAAAATTTTGGCAAAAGCAACATACAAAGAACTAGACAGTAAAGTAAAAAGTTCAGCTAGAAGAGACAAAAGAGAATATATGGACAATACGGCAAAAGAAGCAGAAACAGGAGACAGCAGAACTCTGTATAACATACAGAAGAAGCTAACAGGTGCTATTACCTCCAGAGAAAGACCAGTCTTTAGCAAAACAGGCAACCTATAAACATCAAGTAAAGACCAAAAGCAAAGATGGGCCAAACACTTCCAAGAAATACTTACTCGACCACACCCAAATTAATTAATAAATCTTGAAACCAATTTACCAGTCCCACAAATAATGTCAACTTAGATGAAGTTACACTTAATGAAATTGAAACAGCAGTGAATCTAATAGCTAACAGCAAAGCTGCAGGTGAAAATGAAATAACAGTTGAAATGTTAAAAGCAACATGAGCCAACTACAAAGAATGTTTAATAACATTTGGAAAGAAGAAAAAGTCCCTTCCACATGGAAAAAAGGAATTATTGTTAACTCTTCCCGGGCCCAGAAAAAAAACACAGATGTTCCCGTCCGTGCCACACAAAACTGCGGGTCTTGATATGTATAGGAGGTATAGTTGTAAAATGAAATGGAAAACAGTATTTCCATGTACTTCTGTATACTTATTATGTTTCAAAGTATAACTAAATGTATGAAAATTTCATAAATGCAGAGTTTTTTTAGGAAAAAAGAAGTAATGTGATGTTTTTAGACAATGATTGTGCCCAGCTCACCATCGGCTAGGTCTAGATATACACTACTTACCATCTGAGATGTGTAGATCTACTTGTCGATCTTGTATTCTGATTCTATGTTGCATTCTCGCTAAATTAATGTCTGAAATAATCTCCTAACTACTTCTCCAGTCATCTAAATATGTCTAGATCTACTTGGGATACATTCAAGAGCAGTGGGGTGGTCACAGGCCATTTCCATACCCCTATCTACAATTTTTGATGTTTCTCTCCCTTTTTCTCGCTCGGCATCGCTCGTAACTAAGGACTCTTTCACCATTTTGAAAAGTGTCACCGGAAACACAGATGAAATATGTATAATCTAAATGTTACACCGGTTGTTTTATTGAAACAAATGAATTGTCACTATAACGACTATGGCACCCAACTCAGTAACCGGAAATTATCACTATAGCAACTTTGTCACGGGAAGAGTTAAAATACCCAAAAAAGGCTGCAATAACTGGAGGGGTGTAACCTTACTATCAGTTGTGTCAAAGGTATTAGTAAAGTGATTCTAAATAGAGTTAAGAATGTAGTGGACACTGAAATGAGAGAAGAACAGGCAGGATTTCGAAAAGGAGAAGCTGTCTCGACCAGATCTTTACTCTAATACTTGAAGAGCATATTGAAAAACAGAAACCATTAATCCTGAACTTCATAGACTTTAAAAAAAAAAAAAAAGCATTTGATAGCATACACAGATTCATTGTGGAGAATTTTAAGACTATATGGAATACCATCTAAAATTGTCAACATCATTAGAGATCTTTACAATGGATATATTTGTGCAGTCAAGACAGAGGAAGGAATGAGCGAATGGTTTCAGATTGAAACAGGCGTGAACCAAGGATGTATATTATCTCCATTGCTTTTTGGAATTGCCATAGACTTTATAATGAAAATATGCTGTACAGGTAAAACCGGCATTGATTGGGTACAAGGGACCCAAATAGAAGATCTTGATTTTGCAGATGACATAACTCTTATCAGTGACAATGTGAAATCAGTGCAGGAAAAAACAGATTCCCTGTCTTCCTTGGCTAGCAAAATAGGTCCTGAAATTAACAAAGACAAAACAAAAACAATGAAACTTCTCATTAATCAAGAAGGAAAACTATACTTAGAAGGAACAGTTGTTGATGAAGTAAACCAATTTGCATACCTTGGCAGCTACGTAGACCAAGATGATGACACCGGGAAGAAATTAGAATTACAAAAGAGGCATTGTCTTTCAAAAATCTTGAGAACATGGAATTAAAAAATTATAAGCACAAAAACCAAGTTAAGATTATTCAATTCAAATGTGATATCCACCCTCATTTATGCATGCGAAAGCTGGAAATCAGCTAAAGAAATAGACAAGAAATTAAGACTCTTTTGAAAACAAATGCCTCAAGAAAATACTTGGTATAAAGTAGAACGAATTCAAGAACAACACAGAGATAAGACAGATGAGCAAACAACAACCTGTCTCATGGGTGATCAGAAAAAGAAGATGGAAATATGTAGGCCATGTGATGAGAAGAAACAGTCAGAGAGTACCAAAACAAGCTATCAAGTGGAGCACAACAGGCCGAAGAAAAAGAGGTAGACCACGTGAAACTCTAAAAAGAGGACATTGTTAAGAGAAGCCAGTTTAGTGGGCATAAAATCCCTTTATGAGGTTGAAAGACTCACTGAGAACAGAAAAACTAGGTAAACAACTATGCAAGCCCTATGTGACATTTAATGGCACAGGAAGGATTTAAGATTGTATATACCTCAATTTTGACAAATTTAAAAAGTTATAGTATTAGATTTTGAATGTTGTTTTTATACCAAACTGAAATTTTTATTTAGAATGATCAGCTCTGTCACATATTCTTTTATAACCTATTGTTGTCTTTCTATTCAGTGCCATGCCAACAGACATTGGCAGTAAAGCTTTCCCACAGTTCTCTATTCTGGCTGTTAGTTATGAGCTGGACTGATGTTCTTTCTCTTTCCACTTCCTCAGTCACATTTGTCATCTTCTCCCTTCATTTACCTGTCTCTTTTTTCCCTTTGTCATCCCTGTTATCAGATATTCCAGTCCACCAGCTCTAATGATGTGTCCTATGAATTTGGGTTGTCTCTTCCTGAATTTTGTTATTGCTTGTCTCTCTTCTACCGCTTTCAGGACCTCTCCATTTGATCTCGGTGCTGTCCATGGTATCTTTAACATTCTTCTGAGGAACCATCTTTCATTATAAGGGTTGTTATAAAAAAATATATATATAAAAAAGTTAACATGTCAGGCATACATATGTTCTAATGGTTTACTTGAGGTTAAAGTCACATAAGAGGAGCTTGATGTGGTAGTCTTTACATATTTCTCTTATTATTGCTTAGAAGTTTAAAATAAAAAATGTTTCCTTTCATGCACCGCTATGTCCTTATGAGGCACAACTTAGAATTGTACATTTTTATATTTTTTAAGGCACATTTTACTGTTCACATAAAAAAAAATGACATTTCTCTTGTACTTTCATGTTACCCACAGAAAGACCCAACGACCAACATTTTTTTCTTGTACCTTCATATTACCCACAGAAAGACCCAGTGACCAACATTTTTCTTGTACCTTCATGTTACCCGCAGAAAGACCCAGTGACCAACATTTGCCAAGCAGCAGACAAGCAGCTCTTCACGCTGGTGGAATGGGCCAAGCGGATACCTCACTTTACTGAGCTGCCTCTTGAAGATCAGGTCATTCTCTTACGAGCAGGTCAGTCAAGAAGAATTTTTGGTGCCAGTTAAGCATAGGCTAAACTCTGCATGCTGCTGAGGACCGCAGGGTCACTAGTCCATGCACCATTTAGCAGATGCTTATCAGAAATAAACTGGAGGCCCAGTTTACTGAAGTTTCTCTGTGTCAGCCATATGCATAGTGTGCATAGAAATTTTTACTTTTATGACAGTTTAAAATTTCAGACTCCAAACTATAGAACAAAACCAATTGAATGCAGTCATTTTATCATTTCCATTGTAGTTGGTTAGGTATTTGCTTATTATGGATCACACATATAAAATGTTTATTGCTTTATGTTATTATTTTGTTAAATTACTGTGAATTTTACTTAGGTTGCACATTAAATGCAAAGGTAGGTGAAAATTAGATAGAGTTGACAATCATTTGGTTCTGCTTTTATGTTACTTTTATTTTTGGCATGCTATTTTGAGTTTGTGTTTTTAGCTTTTGAGAGTCAGCAATGTTTTTTTTTTTTAAACATGTACTGGGGGCATCATTTAAAAATTCTGTTTGATTTTAGTACTTGTAGATTGGAATCTTCTTCTTCGTAAGCACGTTGACAATGATGCGTGGTACCCTGATTTTTGCGATGCGGCTTTTGGCTGGGTACCCCCAACTTTAGCACCTTTCTTTGCTAGGGCAGACTGTGGTCTTGCTCGGACTGCCATGAAGACAGTGGTGTAGGCTGGCCTGGCCAAAACTTTGATGGCTTTGAGACTGTTCCACAGATACACTCCGACTTTTGGATGAGGAATCCGATGAGTGCCTCAGTGATATCCATTCCCTGCCACCTGTAGTCTGCTGGGTCTGTTTTGTTTATATCATTCTGATAGTCATTGTTGTAAAGACCTATAGGCTTGTCACAACCTGGATTTATTGGTTTCACACCAGATTTTCCTCATCCCTGCCGGCGATCTCCATGTCACGATCCATCCACCAACCTGACATTACATTTTACAGAAATAACAGTTACATTTAGTGTTGATTGCTACAGGTTTCTGGCCTACAAAAGTAGGTCAGAATTTTTAAGTAAACAGATCTATGTTCCCTGTCTCACAAAGACTATGTTAAGATAAGTGTGTTCTTAACACAGTTGTTCCCAGGGGAGTAGGTGGGAATGAAGGTGCTCTCTGATTTGACAGTCAGTGCCCCATCCATGGCATGTCAGGATTAGTGAACCATAGCTGACCAAGACCCTGTGCCACCTCTCCGTTAGTACAGCAACAGGCCTGGCCTGGCTAATGGGACAGGGATCACCATAGTCCCCATGAGGGTGAAGCCTGCTAAAGAAGTATTGCACACCCCCTCTCCCTGCTTTCTAGTTCTTCACGGGGACTGAAAATAATAGACGCCATAACCCTCTCCCAGTCTGACATGGTGCTGTGACTCAATACTTTCACCTTATCAGCTGCAGAGAACATCAAACCTCAGTTTCAGGGAGATAGAAGAAGAAAAATACTTGTTAAGGAGTAGGAAGTTGAAAGTATTGAAACAGTTGTGTAGTAACTGAGAAGCTGTGTAGTTGTTTCGCTGCCTCAGGCTTTGAGTTTCTTGTCTGCATCAGTGAGTCAGTGTAGATTTTTTGTTGTTGTTGGTACGTGAGAAGTTTTTGTTTCTTGAAACTCGTTTCTGTATGCAGCTTCTTAACACTTTGTGGACCACAGTTATTTTTCCCCAGAAAAACCCCCAGTTCGCAGCCATTTTTCTGAAAAATTAACTTTTTTGAGTGGACCCTGTAGTACTTCTTGAGTGTGTGATATCTTGTGAAACAATTATCTGGATGCAATGGGACTTGACAACTTTTACAAATAAATTTTGTTTCACTCTGTTTCTCATTGACCAAGCACACTCTGCACTTCCTAGATGGTGCTTTTTTAGTGCTTTCATCCTCAGGCTTCACCAAGACATGATCTTTTACTATTCCAGATAATCATTGTTGTGCATTGTTGATATCATGCTGACAAGTCTTTTGTCTTTCCTTCATCAGTTGAAAGCTGCTGTTTTGGTTTATACAACTCTTGAAATTTAGGCAAAAAATAATCCAGCAGAGGTTTTATTTTACTAATTCTACCTGTTTCTGGAAGTGTCTGAGAGTTGTCAGAGAAATGCAGAAATGTCAGAAGATGATCAAATTTAGCTCTGCTCATTGTTTTTGAAAATATTGATGTTTCAAGAAGAGGGTCTGTTTCCAGTACTCTTTCCAGTGTGGCTTCCTAGTCTGGCCCATCAAAACGATCAGTCCAAAGAATTTGTTCATGTCTGAATGTGTTATATTTTCAGACAAAAAGGCAGTAGGTATTTTCATATGTTGGGTCTGTGCACGGTATAAATTTTCATGATGAGCTAACAGTTTAAAAAATCATTGCCAAACACTATACTGAAAATTTCCTCTATGCTGTCTGATTTGTTTACATTCATTGAAACACCAAGATTTCCTATAAATTTTTCAAGAACTGGTGTAGAATCAGTTGCTCCAAACACCTATATCACCAATAACTATATCACATGAAAAATATGAAATACTTACTGTTGGAGCATCATATCCTGACATTGAATCACAATCTCTGCTACTCGAATTTACACTTTGTGTGACACAGCAACCCATGCCTTGTAATCATATTTTTAATCCGATCACCATCACAGAAATCACTATGAAACACATCAATTTTATTACTAGGATCATTAAACAGTGAATTTTAGTCATCATTGGGGCAGTCTGACAAAAAATCAGAGCATAATTCAGTGTCAATCCATGTGTCATCGAGAGAAGCGTGCTCCACCATTTCCACAAAATGTCGACTTGGCGAGATCTTGTAAACATGTGTTCCTGACAGCTAAAATTGCGAGATTCCTATTTTTTTTTTTTTAAAGTTATATTTTATTATATTAACTTTGCTGTAAAAATACAGACAACCAAAAATTACTTTCAATAACAAGCTAGAAACAGTTTGAATACAACACCTATCAAAGACAGCAAATCCGGCTTTCGGGCAACAATGCGTGGAAATCAGAAAACGGATTTTCTCATCTTGGCCAGGGAAGTGTTAATGGGCATCATTATTTATATTCACACTCGTGGGTAGACTTGTCAGTGTCTGAGCTTCTAGCTTGCCCATCTCAGGAAGCAGGTTTCAGTCTCATTTGTTCCTCTCCTGTTTTATCCCCATCAGTCATCTTGTTTTCTTTGGATTGTTGTAGTAGCTTTTCTCAAGTTCTTAAGTTTTCCCATTTACAGTAGCCTGGAGTCGGTTTTGAAGCTAATAAATTTAGAAGAATTCAGTAATAAGAGTACATTTTAAGCTTTACTAAAAGCAAGCACAGGACAGAGTAAACTCAGATGGCAACCTGTATTTGTATGACTGCAGCAAAGAGGTGTATTAAAAGAGGAAGCACAAACTGTAATGTGGTGGTTTTATGTTGGAGACACAAGTCATTGATAGTAATGGTCATAGTGCTTGGGTTCTCATTGGGAGTTTTTTGTTTGTTTGTTTGTTTGTTTAATTATTTGTTAAATTTATGGGTTCTAAATTATAATTCTCAGTTCATTACTAATTCAATATCATAACACAGTTACATATTAAATGGCCACAGAAGTTTAAAATGTTTCTAAGATGTTGTTTTTGCTGTATATATTGCTTTCTTAAAATATAACTGTTTGTAAATATTAATTGATGTAGTAAATTTATCATTGTTTTATTCTGCACATGACAAGAAGAGTTTTTTTTTTTTTAAGTTGCTTCTTTATGAAAGTTATTTTAAAATTCTAGATCGATGCCTGTGAGACCTGGACACTTAACAAAACAGCTGAGAAACACATAAATGCCTTTGAATGTAAATGCTACAGAAGAGTTCTTCAAATATCATGGACTCAAAAAAAGAACAAATATATCCATACTACAGTAACTTAATACTAAAGAAGGCTGGTTAGTAAAGAGGATTGAAGAGAGAAAACTTAAATATTTTGGACACATTAAACGTCATTATAATCTAGAGAAGACCGTCTTGGAAGGGTACATGATGGGAAAAAGAAAGAGAGGAAGACCAAAACGAAGATGAATGCAAGACATTGTTGATGGTCTGCAAATGGATGCATCAGCAGCAGGCCATCTTGCTCACAACTGAGAGGCCTACAGGAGTGCTGTTAGGGAGGCAAAGTTCCACAAGGGACATGCAAATAAATGAAATGAAGACAGATGGAATGTTCAGAGTTTATATTTGTAAAAGAAAATATGAGGGTCATGCCAAAAGTCGTGAGCAAAAATGTTTTTAAAATCAGAATTTATAGATTGAGAAAATATAAACGTATCACCTTATTCTGCATCCTTTGCACTTCATGTAGAGGTCACATGCCATCACCATAATGTGTCATGTGACCACACGGAGCAAAAACATATTGGCGGGTGCTGAAGTTTCATTTCATTAAAGAGGAAATCCTTGCTACTGAAATTCACCAAAGACTTCAGCTAACATTGCTTATGGAGATGTGTGTATGGGTACTAGCAGTGTTAGATGGGTGAAACATTCCAAAGATGGAAACACGAGCATCCAAGGTATGCCTCGCAGCAGTGGCCCTCAAAGTGCCTCCACTGAATGCAACGTGGAAAGGGTTGACGATATCATTAAAGAAGATAGACAGGTCACAGTATCTGAAATCGCTGTAAATCTTGGAATAGGACACAATGCAGTCAGAAATGATTGAAACCCTAGGCTGTAGAAAAGTTTGTGTCTGCTGGGTCCCACGTTTGTTGACTGAAGATCACAAAGCTATGAGAAAAACCATCACTCAACTGAGGGAATTCAGAAAATAGGTTGGGAAATTCTTCCACATCTTACCTATAGCCCTGACCTGGCACTAAGTGATAACCATCTTTTTTGGTTTTGTGAAAGAACAAATGCGAGGCCATCACTATGACACAGGAGGGAACGTCCAGAAAGCAGTGCATCTGTGGCTTCGGTCAGCTGGAACGGAATTCTACTGGGAGGGTATTTTCAAACTTGCAGAGCGATGGGAAAAACGTGTACAGAGAAATGGAGATTATGTTGAAAAGTGAAGAAAAAATGCAGATTAAGTTGATACATTTATATTTTCTCTATCTATAAGTTCTGATTTAAAAAAAATTTTTGCTAACTACTTTCAGTATGACCCTCGTATAAAGAATAACTGCCACAATTTTTTTTTTTATTTAATAAATTGGTGGCTACAAAGGCAATCTTTGCTAAGCTGTACTTTTGTGTTTGATTTACTGTTAGTGCAAGTACTTTTAGCTGGTAATAACCATGCCTCAGTTAGACTTCATTGACTTTGGTACCACCAAGTATTAATAATGAATTCTGGTAGCTTGAAAGGGATTCATATTTATTATATTACTCATGTCTGAATGTAGCCGTCAGTTTCTGCCAATGTCTGTAGCCAGAATGGAGATTTTTATATTTATTTGATACACCCATGACAGATAGTACTGATGCTTCTTTCATAAGTATGAGCTACAGTAGCAGTATCAGGTAATTGTACTTCTCAGAAATGTGAATTTCTCCTCTATAGGTTGGAATGAACTCCTCATAGCCGGTTTCTCTCACCGTTCTATCATGGCCAAAGATGGCATTCTTTTGGCCACAGGCCTGCATGTTCATCGTAGCAGTGCACACCAAGCAGGTGTAGGTGGCATCTTTGATCGTGTGTTGACTGAGCTGGTAGCCAAAATGAGGGAAATGAAGATGGACAAGACTGAGTTAGGCTGTCTGAGGTCTGTGGTCCTGTTCAATCCGGGTATGTTTTGCTGACAGTGTTTTACTGGAGTTTGTGTTGCTTGTTCTAATCACATAAAAGTGTGAGTGTCCATTTCAGGTGCAGGGGCAGCCTGTAAGTATAAACTTGATTTCCTTTAACATAATACAATATTATTCAGGGCGGTAGATCACCATGCCCTCCTCCATTCATTTCTCAGAATGTGTGATATCAATGCATTAGCTGAAATATGATCCCTTGGGTTCAGAAAAATAAAGGGAAACACGTATTCTGAGTTTCTAACATCAAATGAAAAATTGTTCTGTTTGTAACATTTAGTGATAAAAGACTTGATAATACTTGCAGTCTTGTCTTTAATTAATAAACTTTGTAATCTAACTCTGATAAGCAGTGATAGTCTGCTGTAAATGTTAAACATTTCTGTATGCTGTCCTGTTCTTAACCCCACCAGCCTTTGTTTTTTCATGTCAAATAATACTGAAGAGAGCCGCCACTGCTGAGAAACATGAGCTGTTTTTATCATGTTTAGAAGCATGGACTTTTAATACGAAGATTGTGGGCCATGAAATGTGGAGCTACAGAAAAATAGGACAAATTCCATGGACAGGAAAGCAAACAAACAAGAATCTGAGATTGAAAATAAGAATAATGAAAAACGTAAGAAACAGACAGCTCAGATATTTCAGTCATATCAAAAGACATACAAAAGTGAAAATCATACTGGCAGGAGAAGTTGAAGGAAAAAAAGGGCAAAAAATGGCAACGATACAAATGGGAAGACGAGATAAAGAGAGGGACAGTTTGGCAGGGTGTGATGTTAAAATAAGAAACACAGCAAGCTGGAAGACCAACCTTCCGAGTGAGATGGCACAGAGATGATGATGATGATGAAAGAGAAATTAACTGATTTATAAATGAATTCTCTTCTTGTTTGTATGCTAGGTCATGCTGAGTTTAAAGCCCCATAACTCACAGGAGAATTGTTTTCTTTTCTTCCTTTTTCAAGTGACATAGTTTTCTATCTGTCAGTTCTGATTGTGTTTTCTGTGGGTAGGATGGGAAGGCGGATGTGAGGACTGAGCCTGATAGAGATTTATGAGATCTTTAACTTTTCTTTATGCTCATTCACATGAGATATCCCCAACAGTGAAACTTTACTGTCCCCAGATGCAAAAGGCTTGACAGCAGTCCAAGAAGTGGAACAGCTCCGAGAGAAAGTCTATGCTTCTCTGGAGGAATACACAAAAACCCGGTACCCAGAGGAGCCAGGCCGTTTTGCCAAGTTACTTCTACGTTTGCCCGCGCTCCGTTCCATTGGTCTGAAGTGTCTGGAGCATCTTTTCTTCTTTAAACTTATTGGAGACCAACCAATCGACACTTTCCTCTTGGAGATGTTAGAAAATCCAAATCCCCAGACATAGCATCTGAGAGTGGAATGATGATTACGTTTTACTGATAAAGATATGTTTCTGTGAGCTTTTATTGTGTAACATTTGGCCTGAACATTAATCTTAGTTGTGGATACTGAGCAACAGTTTCATAATGGACCTTTGTGGTCAGATTGTGCTAGGGGAGAATAATCTGAACGAATACTTTATGTGTGAGTGTAGTTTCAGTTAAAAAGATATTTTTTAAGACAAGTGCTAGAATAACTAAAATGTTTTTTCTTCTTGTGTTTGAACAATTTATTTTCTGTTGCTCTTTTTTTTTTTCGGAGAAGGCAAGGGGGGAGTGTATAAAACATTCATTTTGGTATGTAAACCACACACATTCATATATTACGCCATTTACATTTGAAACACCTTTTTAATTGACCACTGAGCAAGTTTTGAGAACTGCATATTTCTAATTCTTTTTCTGCATTCCATGGTTGTGGTCTCAGACATCTATATTTATTGTCCAGATAAATTGTTCAGCCTTTTGTATGTCATGCTTTGCACCCAAGAGTTTGTCATCTAGCATAGCTACTTGTGGTCAGAGCTGGGTAGAGGGGGCCTAGCTGCAGGTTGTGTTCTGGGTGCCTGTTTTCACATGTGCTGTCAGATGTGTGTGACAGGTGTGCTTGCAGTAGAGAGCATCCCAGCCATAGCCTGATGATGATGTTTTGTTCTTAATGTGAGAGTTGCAGCATTTGATCATTAGATGGTGGGTTGTGCTGGTCACTCCATAGCTTCTTGTACAGATGCTTGATTGTAGATTTGGATTCACTCTGTGAGATAGTGGGTGATGTGGTTGCCTGCTGTCAGATGTGACAAGCTTGTCAGCTTCTTCATTTCCCAGCAGAGCACAGTCTGATGAGATCCACTGGACCACAGCCACCTTTAACTGAGAGACCGTGCACAGCACTGCAGTGTGCCCCCTTCTAGGTCCTCTTTGGGCAGCAGCAGACTTTGTTCTTATAGACTTGCTGTTGATAAGGACAGTGACGTGGCTGCCAGACCAAGCTGTGGTGTTAACTAGCGTAGCAGATTCTAGGTGAGCAGTGAGCTGAGCTCAGTAGTTGGTGGCCACAGAACTGGTGGGCATGAAATGTGCCCTTGGTGGCTGCATCTGAGGATCCATTGCTGTAGAATGTGGGTTCATTTTATGATGATGTGGCTATGTGAGGGATCATAGGATGACATCTGACTAGCTCTCTTCGTTGATTTTTCTTGGTACTTCTGTTGAAAGGACTACGTTCTGGGGTTGAGCATCCCATATTTCTGCATTTTGTAAGGGTTCATGATTTTCTGGGTATTTGGGAGTATTTCTGCTTGGATCTTACTAGCTCCCTGTCTGTGTGGTTGAAACTACCTCTTTTCAGTCTTTTTTTTTTTTGTGTTCTTCCCTGAAGCTGCTGATGTGCAGGATGAGACAGCATTCATTACAGCTTGGCATGGTGGGTGAGAACTTTCTCTTTGCTTCTCTGATCTAGGGAAGAGTCTGATGGTGGTTTCCGTGTGGAGATGGGAGTTGTTTTTATGGCCTCCTGTAATGTTACACGTGCCTGCATTTTGCACTTTCCATAGCTTGTTAGTGTTGCTTTTGCAGGGAGCACCCAAAGTGACTGCTCCATACTCCTTCACAGGGTAGATGTTTCCTGTGTATGCTTGTTTCAAGACTTTGCAGTTGGTTCTGGCCAGTCTTTTCATGAGTGCCAGTTATTTGATGGCTCTGTTTTCTGCCTATTGGGTTCACAATGATGAACACTTTTCTCAAGCGTGACACCAAACTATGTGAGTGAATCTTCCTGTGGTGTCAGTTGTTGCTGATTGTCAGTTTTAAAGTTTCTCTGATGTTAGAGAGAAACTGGTGGTCACAGTCTTACAGCTGTTGATAGGGACATGTCAGTCTGTAACCTATTTTGTGTTGGTGTTCAAGGCTTCGTGCATTCATTCTTGTGGCAAGTGCAGTGGGTTCAGCTGCATTCCACATGGCATAACTTGTCAGCATGCAGGTCTCTGCTAGTATCTCTTGTCAGATATCAGCAGTGTTTTGTTTTTTTTTTTTGATCATGAACAAGATGCAAGAGATAATATCTCCTTGAGAAACTTCTCTCATATTTCTAATGAAATCCATTTCTTACGAGCAGAATCATTGAAAAGCTGAAGATTTCTCGTTTTTGTAGAAGTTTATTTTGATCAGAAAATCAAATGGTTTTAAATTTTTTTTTTTCAACTTCAAAGAAGTTCACCTGATAAGTGACATCAGTAGTTCACAGAATATGGCTACTAGCTGTTACCAGTTTACACTCACTGACTTACTGTTCTGAATTTTAAAAAAAAAAAACATTGTATCTTCATACCAGTTCTACAGAAAATCCTCTCAAAAGTCCATAATTAATAAGTTGAAATTAAAGTTTGTTATTTTGGTATAGACTATGAAATGGCTTTACAAAAAAAAGGAGTTGGGGGGTGGGGGGAGGTAGTTCTGATGTGTAGCAAACATGCAAGAAGAAAGTTACAAACACTTGATACTTTCACTTAGTGGCTTTTTTTTTTTTTTAGCACATTTTCTTATCAATTTTGTTTTGTTACTGATATCAGTTTTAAACGTTACATTCTTGTAGCATGTAAGAGGCATAAAACAAGCCCGCCATCTCAGACAGCGTGATAAACTCCGATTTACCCAGAATTCACAGTATTTCTTACGCAGGAACACATCTCATATACAGCAAATGGTAGTCAAAATATTTTTTTTTTTTTAAACTGGATGTTCTGTTAGGGTTCTTTTCAGTAAAATCATTTTTTTCTTAATGAGCAGTCATTATCTGTTAGGGTTCTTTTCAGTAAAATCATATTTTTCTTAATGAGCAGTCATTATCTGTTAGGGTTCTTTTCAGTAAAATCATTTTTTTTTTTAATGAGCAGTCATTATCTTTTGCTTCACTTGACAAACTGTTGATCATGAACAAGATGCAAGAGATAATATCTCCTTGAGAAACTTCTCTCATATTTCTAATGAAATCCATTTCTTACGAGCAGAATCATTGAAAAGCTGAAGATAAGGTTGTTGAGCAGAGATTTCTCGTTTTTATAGAAGTTTATTTTGATCAGAAAATCAAATGGTTTTACATTTTTTTTTCAAGTCCAAAGAAATTCACCCGATAAGTGACATCAGTAGTTCACAGAATATGGCTACTAGCTGTTACCAGTTTACACTTACTGACTTACTGTTCTGAATTTTTAAGAAAAAAAACATTGTCTCTTCATACCAGTCCTACAGAAAATCCTCTCAAAAGTCCATAATTAATAAGTTGAAATTAAAGTTTGTTATTTTAGTATAGACTATGAAATGGCTTTACAAAAAAAAGGAGTTGGGGGGGGGGGGGGTTAGTTCTGATGTGTAGCAAACATGCAAGAAGAAAGCAGAAAATGCAAACATGCAAGAAGAAATGAGCAGTCATTATCTGTTAGGGTTCTTTTCAGTAAAATAATTTTTTTCTTAATGTGCAGTCATTATCTTTTGCTTCACTTGACAAACTAAATCCAAAAAGAAAGCCCTGGCTCGGTGGTTTTCTATTAAACAAAGATGATATGAGAATGAATATTCAGCATTCTGCCGTTAAGATTATGTTGAGCATAAAATGTTTTACTTTTGGCCAAACGTTTATTATTATTTGTTGTGTTTATGTATTTTCCTGGATTTATGTTGACATGGACTTTTTGTCCTTGCAACTCTGCCATTTTGACGCCTGTATTTTTTAGTGTTGAATAATGTTATACCATTGTTGTTAAAAAGTGCAGAATAATCCATTATTTCATGCAATTTTTTAGGGGTTTTTTTTATCCAGCATTTAGGTGTCTGTGTTTTTTTTTTTTTTTAATTTGTTGTCTTCCTGAAATGAGGTCAAATGTTTCTGTTAGGTTTTTTTTTTTTTCTTCTGTGTATTTGAGTCATTTTCCTTAAGTGTGGTAGGAGAATTTCATTTTGTTGTTGGTTTTATGTATTTAAAGTCATTTTAAAATAGGAGAGACGTGGCTAATTTTGGCTTGTAACAGAAAAATGAAACTTCCACACTTGCCGTTTTTTTGTTTAAAAAAAAAAAAGTTTTCTATCCTCATATTGTGAATTATCAGCTCTCCCAGTTTAGATGTCCATTAGAATGTTGAATATAATAAAATGTTGTTGGCTCTGTTAGATGTGACAGAACTTTTATTGTGCATTAAGATGTTGGGTGTAATTGTCAGCTTTACTGCAACAGTGTTTTTTTTTTATATACACACAAGAGCAGGAGAGCTTGGAATCATGTTTGATCAGATGCGGGAATGGAGGCATTATAAGAGATGGATATTTAGAAGAAAAGTATCATTGACATAGAAGACAAATATGGGAGCAGCAGGAAGTAATGAGGGAAACAGTGAAGACCAGGTGACTAAGGTATATTGGTCATTGTTAACGGGCATGGTGAAGACTGAGGGTGGTATCAAGAACAACAGAGTAAGGAGGATAGGTGTATGAAGAGAGGGTGGAAAGAAAACAGTGTATCCATGTGTGTTGTTGGGAGAGAGAGAGAGAGAGAGCAGAATGGCAGTACACTGTCCAACATCTATTGAGAAGGTGACACACATTGCTAAGGAATAAAAATGTTATCTTGTTGTCCATATATTTTTGATAAAAGCCAACAGTGGATTTTAAAGATTTTTTTGTGTAGAAATATTCAACAGAACAAAGCAACATTATTCACTGTATTCATATTTCTTAAATGTATACTTTATTGTATATAAAAATGTAGAAAATTTTCATTGTGAATTTAAATATAAATATACTACAAATAAAAAATTGATCAGAGAAGCCTTACTAATGAGCTAAAGCTATAAGTTTTATGTGATTTCATGAAATAAAATCTGCATTATACTTAATCATGTTTTCTAAAATAAGTTTTTTGAAGTGATTATGGAGTTGATTATATTTAGAAGTTTCAGAAAAGTTCATGTGTTTCATTTAGATTAAAAAATATATCACATGGGAAGGCTTGTCCATCCTTTTAACCCTGTTATGTCCTGTTGAGATTTCCTAGACCAACCAGTTCATGGCAGAGTTTTCTTAAACAAGTTGCTCATTTTGAAAGTTAGTTGTATTATCAGTTATATTAAAAGAATTTAAAGACATGAGGATGGGCCTTTCATTTAGGACTCCAAAATGTAAGAAAATAGCTGTCATGATAAATACTGGTGGAGAAAAAGTTTTGATATATCAGCAGAACAATGTAATATTTTGGCTTTCATCTTCATCTGGCATCATGAAATGATAGAAAGATACAGTGGAAAACATGTGCTTAAGATGCTGTTTTTATCTCTATCTAAAGTGCATCCAAGCATTTACAGGACTGATAAAGAAAAAAAAATTCGTTTGTATTTGCTATCAGTTTTACTAGTTTTTTGTTTTAACTTTTGTATAACTTTCATCATGCAAGGTGCAGAGCCTAACATCTAAGTGGGTGAAGAGCTGGCTCATTAGAAAATAAAAAAAGGTGTAAGAGAGTTGAAATATCCAAACCTGGTGCATGTATTTTTTTTATAATCTTTGTTGACAAAATGTTTTCTGTTTTTAACCCTGGTGTTTTTGGAGAGTGTAATATGGAGATACCATTGGCTATAAGTAACGTGGACTTTTATTATTTGTGAATTTAGCGTGCCCCCAGTGACATAATTGTGAAATGTTGCATGAGATAATATTAACAGAGGCTCTGAGGAGTGAATGATTTAACAGCGAACTATGCTTTTACATAATCTAACACAGAAATATTTTTATGTGGTTGATTTTGATACAGGCTGAGAGAGTATGTATTCTGGACAGTGCTAACAAATCATGTTTTACAGTAAAAGTTTGGAACTTGTGTTGCAGATGTTAGACAATTCCATATTGCTTGTCCAGATGGAAACAAACAAAAACTGATTTTTTTTTTTTTTTTTTGTTAATTGGATTGCCTGCTTTTATGTACACACAGCTTTGTTTGTTTTCAGCACATAATGTTCATGTCTAAGAAATTCATCATTCTTGTAGTCAACACTATCATTCCTCATCAACTCATTTAGGAAAAAAAAAATTATTGACCAATGGTTGTATCCGGTGAATATAAAGATATTTCTTATTTGTTAAATTCTTATCTGTTTGAAAACATTTTCTTTGCCAAACTGTTAAGCACCCTTAACCCAGTTGAGCCTGACCCACTTAGTTCACTAGTCACTTCACTATCACTCTTGGACTACAACCATCCATGACCAGGCGGTCATTCTCCAGTGAAGACAAAATATGCTTATTTGCATAATATATGCAGCTATTTCTACACAAACTTTACTAGTGAACCTAGCGGTGACCAGTCAGAAATGACAGGATATGTAAAGTATAATCTTTTTTTTTTTTTATTGAAACTGTTGATGTTTCAGTTTTTTAGGAGGATTTGGAAACTGGGAAATAATTTGCAAATTTGTGACCATACCGCCAAAGATTAAGGGAAGCCATTTTGATTGGTACATTAAGGAGTAAGCGGTTGTTTACCTCATCAGCCTTCAGATATGGTCCTGGATCAGTGCAGGTCTTCGTGAATACTTGCTGCCATGTCTGATGTTTGATTTGTTGTGTGTCTTGCTTTATCTGCAGTCTGATTTTATTGAATTGGTAAATAAATGAAGAAGACACAGCTGCACCATGCTGGATATACAAGTGTGATTTTTGTTGTATGCAGACTGAAATCAACATCATGCAATGTAGTCCCATCTTCAACAAAGTCATCAACCCAAAATGATCTAAATTTAGCCCTTTAAGCATCTTTTTATAATAAAGCTGAGGAAGTACAACAACAGTGCCTTCATTGTTTATTGTAAGTTCTGATAGCTCACAGTAATGAATACTCCATAATCTTAGTTATTAGTAAACTGGTCCGTGTTACCTTCTATATATTAGCATTTGGCAATCAGTCAGCCCACCTTAGAAACTGTTTCTAAACATCATGTTATCCAATCATTGATATGTGATCTTCATGAGCAATGTCCATTACTTTTCTTTTACCAGTCAACTGAACTCACAGAATTTTTCTTTGTTTTTGAACACAAAACTTATGATTTGACATGCAAGTGTGCTAAAAATAAACATAGACACAAGTGCAGAAAATTATGTAGTGAGATACGTAAGTGAAGCTGACTGCGCCAGTGACCCGGTATGGTTATCAAAACCAGTGAGCAAGGGCTGACCAAAATCTTGTATACCTTCTAATGTATCTCAGAAATCATTACCTGAACAAGGTCAGATGGATTCGGACTAACATGTTGAATAGACATGACAGTAGAAGCAGCTTAGATTCCTGCTTCTATGGTGCACTCCTTTTATAATCCACCCGTACTTCCGTACTTGTTAACTTGTCTTCATTTTGATTTCTGCTGTGAGGAAGTCAGATTTGCATATATATAGGGAAGGTGGATTTTTGTTCTTTAAAAGACGGAATTTATCGATCAGTGTTCTAAAATGAGATGAACGCACCAAGATCATTACAATGTAATGCACTGCACGACCTATGTAGTAAGCTTTAGCAGCAACTAAACAGTGTTTTGGGAGATATGGCAGGTCTGATCATCCAGCCTTAGTAGCATTATGAGATTAGGGCATAACTAGTCATCAGCCATAGTAATGTGGGAATTGGGCAGATCTAATCATCTGTCATTGTAGCATTATGAGAATAGGTCATAACTAGTCATCAGCCATAGTAATGTGGGAATTGGGCAGATCTAATCATCTGTCATTGTAGCATTATGAGAATAGGTCATAACTAGTCATCAACCATAGCAATGTGGGAATTGGGCAGATACAAAGATCTGCTTTAGTAGTGCTTTGGGGATAGGTCATAGTTATCTGATGTAGTAATGTGTGAATTAGGCAGATAAAATGATCTGTTATAGTAGTGTTGTGGGAATAGTAGCTATCTATTGCAGTGAGAATTAGGCAGATCTAGTCATCCCTTCTAGTAATGTTGTGGGTATGTCTAGTCATCCACAGTGATTGGTCTTGAAATAAGAGACAGATCTAAACATCCCATTAAAGTAGTGTTGTGGTAGTTAAGGCATACTTATTGATTTCATTGAGTATTGTGGGAGTAAAGTGAATTTAAGCCTCCCAGTTTTGTTAAACATAGGATACAGCAAGTTTGATCCTTCCGTCAATGCAGTGCAATCTGGGAAGATCTGATCATTTTTCTGTAGAAGCACTCAGTAGAACCAGTCTGGCAGTGTCTTGGGAGCAGGGTTTATCTGGTCACCCCAGAGCAGCAGGCTCCAAGCAGAGCAAGTTTAATTGTCTCAGAATATCAGCACAATGGGAACACACGTAATAACCCCACTTTAGCAGCAGCATGGTGTGTTTCAAATTGATAATAGTTTGGGAAGGATCTGTGGTTCTTAAAAAGCTGCTGGTCTTTCTGCCCTACAACTTTTACAGGTATTTCATTAGTTGTATTATGTTTTCGTAAATGTCACCATGGTATGCACTATTCATATTTGTCAGCACTGATTGGAAATACATATTTCTTTTATCTGTTTTTTTTGTTTGTTTGGATTTTGTTTAAAAAAAAAAAAAAAAAGTGTACGCACTGAGTGTACCGCAGGCAGAAGTTTATACTAAGCTAAAATCTGCCTCTGTGGGTTTTCTTTGTTGCATCTGTCTTGTCATATTGACCATGTCTTCTTCATTGATGCAGCATGTTAACTGTTATGTGCCCTCTGTCAGTAGTCTTAAGACAGACCATTTCAACATTCCAGTCCAGCATACAGTTTTTCATACATAGATTTTAAGAACAAATTAAATACAAGAAAAGGCCATCATCAAGGGATGTTATGCTCACTAAACTGACCTCTCTTAACAATGTTCTCTTTAGAGTTTCATGTGGTTGACCTCTTTTTCTTCAGCCTGTAGTGTGTTCCACTTGGTAGCTTGTTTTGGGATTCTCTTTTCTTCTCATCATGTGACTGACATATGTTCATCTTCTTTTTTCTGATCATGCATGAGACAGGTTGTTGTTTGCTCATCTTTCTTATCTCTGCATTGTTCTTGAATTCATTCCACTTTATACACAGTATTTTCTTGAGGGATTTGTTTTCAAAAGAGTCTAATTTCTTGACTATTTCTTTAGTTAATTTTGCATGCATAAATGAGGGTGGATACTACATTTGAATTGAATAATCTTAGCTTGGTTTTTGTGGTTGTAACTTTTGAATGCCATTATGTTCTCAAGAGTCTTGAAGGTCAAATCTGCTTTTGCAGTTCTAACTTCCTTTCTAGTGTCACCATCCTGGTCCATATAGTTGCTAAGGTTTACTTCCAGCTGTTCTTTCTACGTATATTTTTTCTTCGTGATTAATGAGAATTTTCATTATTTTTGTCTTTTCCTAGTTAATTTCAGGCCCTATTTTACTAACCAGTGAAGACATGGTAATAAAATTAGAATTTTGACTTTAAAATAACTTGCTTTCAGTTTTGACTAAAAATGCCTATCACAAACATGCACACAAAAAAGTAGACCTTTTTATGGACCATGTTATTTATACTTCACACACGCAGAATACATCACATGTATTAAGTTGTTGTAACCCACAACATGTAATACACACAGATCAATGTACAAACGCCTTTCATGTATCCTGTTTTGAGTGAGCCAGCTGAACATGGACACTGTTTTATGTTCCAAGATCATAAAGTTGACTCCAGGGATATAAATAGGTATTATTTGGATATAAAACTTGTAGATGTAAGAGCACCCTATGATTTGAATTGGGGGTTTGTGGTAACAGATGCCCTGTTGAAGAATTTTGATAAAAACATTTGAGCGTACACCGTGGACTTTTCTTGCTTCATAGAGAGGACCAAGGAAACACTCTTGAGATCTTCCAGATGCAAGAAGAATCAATGTAAAAAAGGTTTTATTCCTTGCTTGTAATATAAGTTAGTACAGAGTTGTCCAACTGGTTGCCTGTGGGCCACATATGGTCCATGAGGTTATTAAGAAAATGCAATTTTTTTGATTAAAAATGAACATTTCTTCAAAACAGATTAAAAAAAACTTTAAAAAAAAACTTAAAAAAAAAACTTTTAAAATACCTAAAAAGCTAATTAAATGTAAACATCTTCACTTTGCATTTGTCACTTTGTCCCATTTTGATGTCAGTTGGCAAAAACTGATTCATGTAAATGTGGCCAGCCACTCAGTTTTCATGTTGTGGCCCTTGAAGCCACTAGAGGTAGAATAATAGAGAGTTGAGGGAAAGCAGTCTACTAAAGATGCTGACATGAAAGAAAAACTACGGGAGAAACAACCACCTAAGCTAACAAAGCACAAAACACTGGTCAGTCAGCCATGAGGTATCTGTTTACAAAGGAAGAAAATGACACCGCTGAACAAACTGACTCATTTAGCCTAGCTCTGTGGTTTTTTTGTTTTTATTTTCTTTGGCACCCATTTTACAAGTGAGAGTCATAAACTAAGTCACTATGAGACCTCATAAACTAAGTTACTATGAGATGTCATAAACTAAGTCACTATGAGACCTCATAAACTGTCACTATGAGACTTCATAAACTAAGTCACTGTGAGACTTCATAAACTAAGTTACTACGAGATGTCATAAACTAAGTCACTATGAGACCTCATAAACTAAGTCACTATGAGACTTCATAAACTAAGTTACTACGAGATGTCATAAACTAAGTCACTATGAGACCTCATAAACTAAGTCACTATGAGACTTCATAAACTAAGTCACTGTGAGACTTCATAAACTAAGTTACTACGAGATGTCATAAACTAAGTCACTATGAGACCTCATAAACTAAGTCACTATGAGACTTCATAAACTAAGTCACTGTGAGACTTCATAAACTAAGTTACTACGAGATGTCATAAACTAAGTCACTATGAGACCTCATAAACTAAGTCACTATGAGACTTCATAAACTAAGTCACTATGAGACCTCATAAACTAAGTCACTATGAGACTTCATAAACTAAGTCACTATGAGACTTCATAAACTAAGTCACTATGAGACTTCATAAACTAAGTCACTAATTATGAATCCTCATGCAGGTCTACTGAACATCAGACACTATAAAGCTAATAGCAACAGTTGTGGTTTCTTACTCTTCTGCATTCAGGTTCATTACACTCAGTCATCTATAAATGGAGATGTCTCACCTCCATGAATCCCATTATCAGCAGGAGTTCACATGTGCCCCACAGTTTTCTATCCATTCTCTTCCTGGTGCCAGATTTGTGTTCCTGAAGTCTAGTGGGAGCTTTCAAAATAGTTTTTTTTTTTTTTGCTTTAACTTTAGAAACAAGTTCAAGTTTCAGTATTTTCTTTTTTTTGTTTATGCAAGCAATAAAGGAAGAGCTAAATCTTTTAATGCTTGAAGAAATATCTTGTAGCATCCAGTGTGAATCATAGTCTGTTAGTCACTGTAGTTTCTGTCTTCCATTCTGGTATTCTTTCTTTACTTATTTTCAGATCTCTAGTTGTGTGACTGTTCTTTCTTTAGAGATTCATTCTCTGAAGTCTTGCTTATGATTGGTGTCCATTGCCTTTTTTTTTTGGGGGGGGGGGGGCAGCATGTGGTAAGGGCCCTATCTCTTTCACAGTGGCCAGCCATATCTTTCTATACTTGTCTGATATATATATCTCCTGTGTGTGTTAACATATTTTGCTCTTTCAGGTACTGATCAGTTTGATTCTTGTGGCTTATACTTTACATTCTAGTGATGGACATTCCAATCCTTAGTAGGACTTATCTTGCATCACTAATTTAGTTTCGTAGGTCAGCTATTGCAGTAAACCCACCAAGGGAAGATGGTACAGAGTGATTTCTGACTGTTACTTGTGAATGACGGCGTCTATTCTGTGTCACGCTGCTGATGAAGATGGCACTGTCAGTTTTTGGGTTTTTTTCAATTAAAACGGGAATTTAACATTTTCATCTCTTGCATAGAAAATTTCTCCAATAATTTAGTTCTAGCATTCACATCCTGCATTATTCTTAGATCTGTGGCTCAAAATAATACCTTCCAGTCGTTGTATGTTCAAACTGATCTTTTACACATTTCTCACACAGAAGAGTGTAACTAATGCCTGGTGTAACCAATCAGAGCTTCTGATTCTAGAATTGTTTCTGCAGGTTATCACAGTTTTTTTTTTTAACAAATACCAAATAGATATATAAACATGCAGCTGGGCAAGACCCTATCCCATCTCTCCGTTGGTTCTGCTAGTAGCAGGTTTAGCCTGGAAAATCAAATAAGACTAGCTGTGGTTCCGGGAATGATGTCTTCTGGGAAATTTTGCTTCTTGGATCCACCGCAAGTCTTCAAGCCAGTCTTCTTAATCTGCTCCAACACTAGATGCTTGTGTTCCAGCATCCGCATGGCTCCAGGTGCTAAGCACATCCCATTCAGTTCTGTTAAGTCTTTTTTGTCAACAAGAGTGATGCATCATGTCACACTGGTCTGTTTTCTAACACACAATTCTGTTCAAAGTCCTTTGTAAACATATAAAACATTCTGTTCAAATTATGTTCAACTGTTATTTATGAATCCTCATGCAGGTCTACTGAACATCAGCCACAATAAAGCTAATAGCAACAGTTGTGGTTTCTATGTTTATATAAACATCTTTTTTTATCTTACACTTTGTATTCTGTTTCACCTTTAAGTGAATATACTTTTGTGTTGACAAATGAAGGTTATCACTGATTTAATATTAACCATTTTTTTTTGTAAGCTTATTAGCCTAATTTACTTTCTTGTGTGCCAAATATGAAATGTATAATAAATTCTTTAACATGAGGTTCTATATGACAAGTTAGAGTTGTTTTCTTTATTCAGTTTTTTTTTTCAAAACATTGAATTTAGCTTTAATTTCAGTATTTTTGTGTTTAGCTTTAATTCCAGTATTTTTGTGTTTAACTTTAATCCCAGTATTTTTGTGTTTAGCTTTAAATCCAGTATTTTTGTGTTTAGCTTTAAATACAGTATTTTTGTGTTTAGCTTTAATCCCAGTATTTTTGTGTTTAGCTTTAATCCCAGTATTTTTGTGTTTAGCTTTAATCCTAGTATTTTTGTGGTCTCTCCAAAAGCTGCTATTGATTTCTGTGATGCAAGATCTTCACCACAGTATTATGATACCTGTGATACAAGATCTTCACCACAGGATTATGATATCTGTGATACAAGATCTTCACCACAGTATTGATTTCTGCAGCTGCAAAATTGTAGTCACTGCTAGCTGATACATTGGTGAAGATCTTTTATCACAGGCATCATAATACTGTGGTGAAGATCTTGTGTCACAGATACATAATACTGTGGTGAAGATCTTGTGTCACAGATATCATAATAATGTGATGAAGATCTTGTATCACAGGTATCATAATACTCTGGTGAAGATCTTGTATCACAGGTATCATAGTACTCTGGTGAAGATCTTGTATCACAGGTATCATAATACTCTGGTGATCTTGTATCACAGGTATCATAATACTCTGGTGAAGATCTTGCATCACAGGTATCATAATAATGTGGTGAAGATCTTGCATCACATGTATCATAATACTGTGGTGAAGGTCTTGTATAACAGATAATACTGTGGTGAAGATCTTGCAGCACAGGTATCATAATACTGTGGTGAAGATCTTGTATCACAGGTATCATAATACTGTGATGAAGGTCTTGTATAACAGATAATACTGTGGTGAAGATCTTATATCACCGATATCATAATACTGTGGTGAAGATCTTGCATCACAGGTATCATAATACTGTGGTGAGGATCTTGCATCACAGGTATCATAATACTTTGGTGAAGGTCTTGTATAACAGATAATACTGTGGTGAAGATCTTGTATCACAGGTATCATAATACTGTGGTGAAGATCTTGTATCACAGGTATCATAATACTGTGGTGAAGATCTTGTATCACAGGTATCATAATACTGTGGTGAAGATCTTGCATCACAGGTATCATAATACTGTGGTGAAGACCTTGCATCACAGGTATCATAATACTGTGGTGAAGATCTTGCATTACAGGTATCATAATACTGTGGTGAAGATCTTGTATCACAGGTATCATAATACTGTGGTGAAGATCTTGTATTACATATTTCAAACTGTGGTGAAGATCTTGTATGACATATTTCAAACTGGTAAGACCTTGTACGACATGTTTCAAACTGTAGTGAAGACCTTTTATGGCATGTTTCAAACTGGTAAGACCTTGTATGACATGTTTCAAACTGCTGTAAGACCTTGTACGACATATTTCAAACTGCAGTGAGGACCTTGTATGACATGTTTCAAACTGTAGTGAAGATCCTGGCTGCTAAGAATATCTTCCTTGCAGTTCTGGATAGATAAAATAACGGACAGTCACATTCTGGTGTGCTGCTTATGGTGTTCCAGCCATCACATGAAGTATTGTTGCATCGTCTCACAGTAACTACCTACTTGAGTTGTCTGCAGATGAAGTTCAGCCCCAGTGGGGAGGTGCAGCCAGTGCATACCTTTGGGGCTTGGAGGGTTTCCCTCATTTTAAGAGGGCCTGTTGCAAATGAAAACAGCATGGCTAGTGAATAATTATCTCATGAAGCCAGTATGATCTTGAAAAGCAATATTTTAGCCTAACGGAGGCTGAACTATAGTGGTGTTCTTGAGTTACTGGTGGAATCCAAGAATGAAAACTTATTAAAAGACTTTCCCACCATGAAGACTGTGTGAATCAGACCTAGGTTTGCCAGGCTGTAGTATCATAACAGCCTGTTTCCTATCGCAGTCTGTTGGGGGGGGGGGGAAGGATAGGGTCTCAGTCAAGCTATGTCACCGTGTCAGCCTTCTAGCTGTTGTCTTAGCTCTCATCAGACGATACTGATGTGGAAAACATTCAGGAACAATGGCCTCAAAAAAAAAAAACAAAACACGGCAATCATCTGAACAGTGAAACGTTTACGGATGAATGGATCCACTCACACTTTTAAGTAATATAAAACTTGAATCCTGCTGGTTTATTTCATTAAAATGACACAGTCATGAGCTATATCTTGCTAGCTTATTTCATTGATACAAAACATTCATTTCTTAGGCTTGACCTAAATATAAGCCTCCTCTAAGTCCATTAGAATCAAAATCCTAAAACAAATGAATCAAAGAACTGGGTGACCAGGACATCAAGTAAATAGTCAGCAAACATCAACCAATCTCTTGGCTGCTGTTGTCAAGTTTAGTTGTAAAAGAAAGTCATTGCTAAATCTGAATAGTTTTCAATGTACACTCTGAGTACATCAATATTTTAAAAACTATATATATATATATATATATGGGTCATACCGAAAGTCGTGAGCAAAATTTTTTTAAAATCAGAATTTATAGATAGAAAAAATATAAATGTATATATATAATATAAAGATCCTGTTTCGCAGTAACACTGACAGCCATGTGTACAGTTTACTCTGGTACGCTTTCTTTGCAGATTATAGTCTGGAATACCACTGTGTAAAATGTTCAGGACAATATGACATCTCTTGAGAAAGATCCAAAAGGTTCTGTTCCCTCTATATTCTGACATGGCATTTAACTCTGCTAGATATCCAGACATAGGGACCTCATCCTTCCCTACAGTAACAGTAGGGGTTAAGAGGGTTAGTGAATCATGAACAAGGCACTTTCTCCATGCTTATTACTTGGATGAAACAGGAAATACTCAAACCCTTTTCTAAGATAAAATGATTTATTATTATTATGATAAAGGTTAAAAAAAAAGGTAAAATTCCCATTTTCATGCCATTAAGCCATATTGGGGATACATTGTTAGGCCTGTAGTTCCACGACCTTCGGCACATGAAAGTGTGATGTGGTCAGTACCATGCCTGGCCTCATTTACCTTCCCAGATTTCTCTGGCACCCATTTTTAGAGGCTGGGTGAACCCCGGGGCCTTTTATTTATTTATTTACTTTTTTGGTGTGTTCCAGACAAAAATCCCACTGCTGAGACAGAGCCCGGCACCACATGCAGCTATAATAGCACTATAAGTAACACGACAAAGAAAAATGAGAGATTTGTGATGACTGTACACACTGAGGCAAACCATAACACATCATTTATGAAAACTGGAAGAAAAACTTCAGTTTTGTGAAGTGTGACTTTCAGCTGTGAATACAGAGGAAAAGGGGCATATGTTGGGAACAAAAACGAAACAAAAAAGGAAGCATATTCAAATGAAAAACAGAAACAATGATAACCACCAACACTATAATGTGTGACAAATGAAGGAAACAACCAAATGAATAGGCAATTAGAGCATTACTAAAGAGATCAAAAGACAAAGATGGAAATTGATGGGCCACATACTACGTATGGAAAGAACAAGACACCCCTATACTGACTTGACTTGGACACCTCAAGGGAAAAGAAAAGAGGGGCATAGAGACGTACAATACAAGACTAACTAAAAACAGGAAAGACATGGTCTGAGGTATCCTGACTTGCTCAAGACAAGACTGGCTGGAGAACCTTTGTTGATGCCTCATGCCTCCACTGGGACTATAGAGGACTGATGATGATGATGATGATGAACACTACAAGCATATGCTGCTAAAGCATTTTAGATAAAAATAATACAGCTAAAGAATACAAAAAACAATTACTGGAAAGAAATGTCCAGGGCAGAAGAACAGTGTAAACAGCAGGGATGAATGGTTGTGAGAACAACACTAAGAAGACAGACTAGAGGAATCTTGTCAAAATGTACCACCATGTGGAGAAAGACTGAAAACCTGTTGCAGTCAATCATAAGTACAGACATTTTTTTTTTTTAACACTAAATCTTGGATCTTATTACACATAAAAGTCCACATTTCCTCAAGTTTTTTAATCCGCAGCCCCATATTTCCTGCCTCATATCCTACTCTGTCAACCAGGACCTAGAATAGTTGTGCACTTGCTCCAGGTTATAATCTGCATCTACAAAAGGCAGTGTGAGTCAGTGAGTAACTGCCATCAAATAATGACACCTTACTTTGGAACACAGATAAACGATACAGTGAACTCATTTTTCTTTATATTCAACACTTTCTGGATCTGAGCAAAGTTCCTTATTTGTGAGACTGACTTTCACGTGGTATTTTCTTTTCCTTCAGTTACCGGCAGTTGTATCTTCAGTGCAGTGAGCCTCCACTTGTATGCAAATATTTTCAGATTTTTAAGGTGATTTTCAATAAAGATCCTCACTCTTAGAAGTGAATATACTGCTTAAAATATTAACAGCATTGTTTAATAATCATTATTTAAGAAAGTAGTTATTGATATTTACTGTCAGGATAATATTTACACATAAATAACAAAAAAAAATGAAATGAAAAGAAAGCAGACACATCATATGTCAGTGTAAATAACAATTTCTTAAAATTTCCACTTGGTATAAAACCATGAAATATTTATGTAAAGCAAAACCTGACACAATGTTTTCAGAAGCAGTAGCATCTTCTGTGTCTATATGCTGAGTCCATGCTACAGCTGGAGCTAATACTGTCATGACAAGCATTTAAGTTTTTGTTAGTATCTGTCAGCAGTTTCATACATCTTCTTTAGATCTAAACCCTCAGTCAAAGTCTGATGGCTTATAACTGGACATGTTGGACTCTCCTGTGATACATCTGCTTCAATCCAGCATACATTATATTTGAGTTCTCCATTATTTGATACAACATATAAACTACATGATTTTAGTGAAGTGTGAAATCCATAAAATGGTTAAAAAAAAAAGTCTTGTCTTGTCTTGCCTTCTTCCTCATATACCTTTCAGTGTTGAGGGGACAAAAAGACACCATGGTAGGGCTTGCCAATTTGCTTCATACAGTGGGATATTTTAGGTTTTTGTGATTTCCTCCTTTTACATTTCAAAGGCTGGACAATTGTTCAGGAAGATCTTTATTGGAATTTCTTCTTTGGCAGTGAATTGGCAATTAGAGCATTACTAAAGAGGTCAAAAGACAAAGATGGAAATTGATGGGCCACATACTACGTATGGAAAGAACAAGACACCCCTATACTGACTTGACTTGGACACCTCAAGGGAAAAGAAAAAAGGGGCATGGAGATGCACAGTACAAGACTGACTAAAAACAGGAAAGATATGGTCTGAAGTATCCCGACTTGCTCAAGACAGGACTGGCTGGAGAACCTTTTTTTATGCCTCATGCTCCACTGGGTTTCCATTTTTTTCAACACTGATTTTCATATTGTGTTTTCACATGCCCTTACTAAGTTATCCATGTTCTATTGTGTTTCTCTGATGAGGCTATAAGTCTTGGTCATCAGCAAGAAGAGAATTCATTTATAGTTCACCTACAGAGCATGTTTTCTGAACGGTGTAGTGGATTTATCAGCACTATTTCTGGGGTTGGGCTGTTGGGCAGTTTCAGAATTTTGCTATGCATGTTGGCTTCTTTGCAGATGTTGTCAATGTATGTTATGAATAGGAGAGATATATATGAGATAATACATAATTTTGTCTCACTCCAGATTTTATGATCATTGGTTCTGAGTGTCTCACATTTGTTCTACAGTAACTGTACATTGACTGTTTTCATACAGATTTTTGCAAAAGTTGATCAGATTTTTACTAACTCCATAATGTAATATTTTCCACAGTTTACCTGTTCAATCAAATGCTTTTTCATAGGTTATGTGCAGTACTGTGTTCAAGTGATTTTTCTATTAGCTGTTATAGGGAGAGGATGGCATCTGTACAGCTTCTATCTTTCCCAGATTCAGTCTCAGTTTCATTTTAACTGTGGTTCGACCACTGGCAGCAGTTCTATTGTCTACGATCTTGAAAAATATTTCCCAGTCTGCTTAATAGTGACATACCCACTATATTGGTTGCAGTCCCTTCTACTGCCTTTGTTTTTCCAGACTGGAGTAACTACATCATTTCTCCAGTTCTTTGGTGCTTCATGTTCTTCCCACACCAGGCTACGAAGTCTGTGAAGCCAGACTATTCCAACCTCTTTCACATATTTGATTAATTCATTGGGTTTTCCAGCACATCATGTAACTTTGTTCTCAGGGGGTCTTTCTGAAGGATTCCCTGATTTCATCTAGTAGTGCACCTGATTCAGGTTCTATGAAGCCAGTTGTGTTATTATCATGGTGCTGACATGCCTCCAGTGGTGTACTGAGTAGCTTGTAGAAGTACAGTCTCCATCACTATGGATCACCATTAACATCATTCACAATCTTTGTTGGGTCAAAGTGCTCTGCTCCCTTTCTCACTGCATTGATTTTTTTTTTGTATAAATGATTTTCATAACCTGTTTATGATTATTTTAATGCTTCACTGTATTCCTGGTATGATTCATCTTTACTTCTTTTATTACTCTCTCAAAGTTTCTCCTCATAATTTGGTATTCAGTGTAGCCTTGCTCCTGCTTACTTCTCATCCATTCTTCTGTTTATTTCTTACAGCCTCTTTCAGCTCATCTTTCCACCATTTTGTTATTTTCATTTCTGCACCTCCTTTTCGCAGACAACACAGTTACAGTGTAAAAGTTATGATTAGGTACATTGTAAAACCCATAAAATAACTGTTTGCAAACCTTTTCAATGTAGTGTAAAGTATGAGATTTATTTGATTAAAACTCAAGAAATGTCAGGAACAGACATAATACAGTGTAAAAGCACAAGATGTTAGTATAGTATGTTAACAATGTAATGAAAAATGATACAATGTCTTAAAAACCACATCATGACATACTTGTGCAATATGAAAATGAATAATATGTCATCACACAGTAAAATTCGTTATACATCTGAGCAATAAACAGACTGTGAAAATGAGTGTGATGATATGATTTAGCATGATCCCATGATTTCGCTGTTCCATAACAAAACCCACAGGATATGATGTTTTTCAAAATGTTAAAGATTATAATGGCAAAGTAATTACTAAAACTAAAGCCCATTTTAAATATCTATACAGTGAACATATGCTGGAAAAATTGACAACCAATCTATTATTTATCATAAACAAATATTATGATTTAAGCCACTTTCAAAAATCATCAGCATGCCAAAGAAGAATGATGACAACTAATAAATCAGTGTGCCAAAGAAGAATGATGACAACTAATAAATCAGTGTGCCAAAGAAGAATGATGACAACTAATAAATCAGTGTGCCAAAGAAGAATGACAACTAATAAATCAGTGTGCCAAAGAAGAATGACAACTAATAAATCAGTGTGCCAAAGAAGAATGACAACTAATAAATCAGCGTGCCAAAGAAGAATGATGACAACTAATAAATCAGTGTGCCAAAGAAGAATGATGACAACTAATAAATCAGTGTGCCAAAGAAGAATGATGACAACTAATAAATCAGTGTGCCAAAGAAGAATGATGACAACTAATAAATCAGTGTGCCAAAGAAGAATGATGACAACTAAATAAATCAGTGTGCCAAAGAAGAATGATGACAACTAATAAATCAGTGTGCCAAAGAAGAATGATGACAACTAAATAAATCAGTGTGCCAAAGAAGAATGATGACAACTAATAAATTTTTTTTTCTTTAAATGAGCCAGGTTAAAAAAAACTGAAACTGAAATAAAGAAAAGAATGTTATTGCCTAATATGAATACAGTTTGTACTCTCTCTCTCTCTTTCTCTCTCTGTCTCTCTCTCTCTCTCTGACATTTTTGATTGTAGGTGATATGTCCTTTAAGCAAAAAAAAAAAAAATATGTCATTTAAAAAATCATGACAATAAATGCTACATCTTCAAGTTATTAGTAATACATTGGACCTTTACCTCCTTCTTCAAATGGGCGCCAGAGTTTGTTAAAAAGTGGATGCTTGGATATTACACATTTTGGCTTTTCACTTGGGCTCCATTTGCCATTGACACATGCTGCTCCTTTAGATCCCACAAGCTTGTAGTTCTTGTCACAGCTGTACTCCAAGCGATCTCCATGTTTGATTGTGACAATGTAGTCACTAAACTGAAACTTGCCATGTGTCCCAACTTTCAGAATCTTGCCATTTTCCAACATACCAGGATTAGGGCAGAAGTCTGCAAAACAAAAAAAGAAACTATAACTGCTTTGACCATGAACTTCAATGAAGCAGTATGAATTAAAGCTTTAAATGGCAACATAATACCAGCAGAGATTCATCAAGAATAGAGGTTAAGATCATGATTACTACTGTATATCATCACCTTTAATATGTGATAGTAAACTTGGGAGTAAAAATGATTATACAAGTGTGACAGCTGTGATATCAAATCTTGCAAATCATTATACCAAGATCCTGTCTCACCCCTCCAAGTAATACAAGATCCAACAATTAAGTAATGAGACTAATTACATAAAAAATAAAATAAACAACAGTTGAAGATATAACCTGTATTTTATTCAAAGTAAGTCCCTTGTGCATTGATACAGTGAGTGGCACGATCTAACAAACACTGGAACGATCTCTGCAGTTCTTCTGTTGGTATGGCCCTTAAACTTGATGTTACAGTCCTTTGGATGTCATCAGTATCATCAAAGAAGCGTCCTTTCAATGGTAACTTTAACTTTGGGAATAGAAAATAATCGCAGGGAGACAAACAGAGAATAGGGTTGATGGTTGAGAACACACACTTGATTTTGGGCCAAAAATTTCTGTACAACTACCGCCCGGTGAGCCGGTGCATTATCATGAAGAAGGAAAAAACTGCCAGGTACTGAATACTTAGGTCGAACTCAGAGAATCTTTTTCAGTAAGCATTTCAAAATACTTAAATAAACTTTGGCAGTGACAGTCTGTCCCTCTGGAATAAATTCTTTGTGAATAACTCCTTTGCTGTTGTAGAAGCACACCAAAATTGTCTTTACTTACAACTTTTGAAAATGAAATTTTTTCATTTTGGTGATGATGATGACTTCATTGAGCACTTTAGCATTTAGTTGTGGGATCACAGCTGAAAATCCATATTTAATCCTCTGCAACAATCAAATTTAAGAAATGTTTATGTCTGCGACACGTCGTGATGATGTCTTTTGCGTACTCAACATGCTGATGTTTTTGGTCATCACTCAACAAATATGGTACAAACTGGCAAGCAACGTTTTTTCTCACCCACTTCTTCCACTAAACTTTTACAAATGGTTAACACCAAATTCATCTGCCATCATCCTCACCGTCAAACAACGATCCTCTTGTATCCATTCTCTGACTTTTGCAATGAGTTATTCATTACGAACAGAAGTGCAGCGTCCATGTCTAGTTGCATATATAATCATTTCCACACCATTTTTGAATCGTGAATACCACCTGAATATCTGTGCACAAGATAAACAATTATCCCCTTAAACTTGTCACATCAATTCAACTGTCTTAATGGTACTTTTTCTGAGTTAATGTTAGCTTTTTACTCCATGCCAATTACACGACAGTGCACTTCTAACTAGGTCAACAAAATGGCAGCTTGTTTGTCATCTGCTTATCAGGTGGTGATGAAAAGTTGCCAGATCATAGATGAAGGTTGCCACTTTGGATTCCATGCTTTGTTTCATAGATGGCATTTTTGTCTTGGCCATAATAAAATCAGTCTCATTACTTAACTGTCGGACCTTGTAGTTCCTGTAGCATTTCCAGTCTGGCTAATAGGACAATTCTTGCTGTTGTCTCCATGCTTGTGAAGTATGCAGAGAAATTCTTTTTTGCTCCACTCTGGCCAGCTGTCATAATCCACACTTGTAGTTTATCATGAACGCTTTTGTTGTAACAACACCACATCAGATGAATTATTGCTCACATTTCCAGTGAGTTAAACCTCAGCATTAAACTTGAGAGATGATTCCGCGGTGAAGATGATGCAACACAACCATTATTAAGGATGGGAAATGAGCTATAATGGCTGTATGTAACTTCCAGAGTGGATCAAAGCGGGTTCCTCATCAGTAGCCACCAACTTGAATAAAAATATATTGATCATCACTTTTCTGCACACTTGTAGTAAAATTATAGTAACCTTTTTTTTCAGAAACACCATTTATAGGATGGGTATTATTTAAACCAGCCTTTGTTATCTGCCTCCACTGAATATGATAAGTAAACTATAGTCTTATTTTCCTTCTGAAAAGGAAGTACAAGAACAACTGAAATGATACAAAACTAAAGAGCCAAGCAATGAAAGTACTCTGTCCTTGAAATGACATAATAATGTTCTTGAGGGAAAAGGAGAAGGGAAAAGAAAATAGAACTGATTTTGATGTGTAGATGAAATCAAGAAATGGACAGAAGACAGCCAGATCTGGTACTCTATTAAAAAAAAAGTGATATAGCAAATTGCAGATCCACTTTAGCCAACTTTCCCTAGAGAAATGACACATTAATATTGATGACAAGCTATGGTTTTGTTACTGGCAGGTTGAAGATGCTCAAGTACACTCACTTTCTTCACATCTGGGTCTTATGCCTGTCCACTCTCCAAATTCACAAGTCATGAACCGATGAGAATCCACCAGTTTGTAACCAGCAAAACAAAAATAGCGAGCACGACTTCCATGGGCAAGGTCAAAGAACACCCGGTGTCCTTCTGCAATTTGTGGTGGAGGCTGCTGACAAGGAGCTGACAAGACAGAACAGTTTACATTATTTGTCATGGAACTTGAGCACAATAGAAATACTTTAAAAATGTTTGTATTTATAAGGAAAAGATTCTTTATGCATCAAAGACTTCTGCATTTTTATTTTATATCATATACACATCAGAAAAATGCTGAAATGCTGTTGGAACTGTCTTGTAATAAGTGAATATATTTTTAATCATGTTATTCATAGAGTCAAGAAGATAAATAAAAATCATCTTTCCTTTACGAATAATGCAATTAATTTGTCCTAAAACTTGATGTGATGGCTTTACTCTGTGTATTTATTAATATTCATCAACATAATTGTCTAACTTCATTACTACTGACTGATTTCAGAAAAGATCTTTGACAATCTTTATGCTTTCTTCTGTTGTTTCTCCAAACATTTGTATGATATCATAACACCTCATTTTCTTGAAACTCTTTTTCTCACTGATGACAAATGCCTCTGGGCATTGTTCTTTTCACTGCATTGTTCTAATTACTGCATTTAATAAAATAGTAGCATTAACTTTGCTTTTTTTTTATGCATGGTATGACAAGAGTTAATGGTTCAGATGATGAGTGTGATGGGTTTAAAAACAATATTGCATTAAAAAGAAACGTAAAATGTTTTCACTAAAGCTGAGAAAAAAATGTAGAACAAAACAAAATGTATAAAGGCAAAAGAAAGTATACAAGACAACCAATATGTTCTTACATCTTACATCCTTCCCATGCCATTAAACATCACATAGGGCACACATGGTAGTTTACCAAGATGTCCTGTCTTCGGCGAGTTTTTCAATCTCATCAAGGGATGTTATGCCCACTGAATTGGCTTCTCTTAACAATGTCCTCTTTAGAGTTTCACGTGGTCGACCTCTTTTTCTTTGGCCTGTTGTTTTCCATTTGATAGCTTGTTTGGGGATTATCTGATTGTTTCTTCTCATCACATGACCGACATATGTCCATCTTCTTTTTCTGATATAACCATGAGACAGGTTGTTGTTTGCTCATCTGTCTGATCTCTGCATTGTTCTTGAATTCATTCCACTTTATACAGAGTATTTTCCTTAGACATTTGTTTTCGAAAGAGTCTAATTTCTTGTCTATTTCTTTACTTGTTTTCCAGTTTTCACATGCATAAATGAGGGTGGATATTACATTTGAATTGAACAATCTTAACTTGGTTTTTGTGCTTATAATTTTTGAATGCCATATGTTTTCAGGATTCTTGAAGGTCAATGCAGCTTTGCCAGTTCGAATTCTAACTTTTTTCTAACCAATATGTTAGCCACAAAGATTTTTTCCTGATACTCAAAAAAAAATTTCACAACACAAATAGAACATAAATCTAAAGCACATCATTCATACAATTCACATCTCTCATGTGATTCACATCTTCCACACATAGAGTGATAACACACTCTCTAACATTCATTTTTCTTCTATTCCTTGACAACATTACTCTTTACATTCATTTCTATTTTTTTTTTATGACAGCTCAGCAAGTCAATGACTATGATAATTTTTAATTCAAAATATCAGATGGACTTTGCTAATAGTTTAGAAATAAGTGAACAAAGAACAAGAACAAAAAATATGTATATGGATAATGGTAGGAACAAATGATAAAACAAGAATCAGTAATGTAAAGTGTTAGAGTGAAATTATTACATACTGGTGGAACCAAGAGCATGAAAAAAAAGGCAGCAAATTTGGAGTTGGAATATAGAAGAGATAACCTATTATCATCTCAAGGATGTTTTTGTCACACTACCTACAACAACCCCCATAGCTTCAAAATTGAAGCTGACAATGGAAGACCTAGAAAGACATGATAAAGGAAACTTTTCTTTTTAAATGTAAAGTCATAAGTTATGAGGGGTGATTGATAAGTTCTTGGCATAAGGTACAACGGATTATTTGTAGACAACTTTTTGGGGTTATTTCTCAACATAGTCCCCTTGCAAGTTTACTTAGTCCAGCGATCCTGGAGCATACAGATCCCTTCTTTGTAAAAGTCAGCATCTTGTGCTAGTAGAAAGTGGTCTACAGCATGAGTGATGTTATCATCTGAAGCAAATTTGCGACCACTTTTTGAGTTTGGTTAACAGGTAATAGTCCAAAGGGGCCAAATCTGGGGAATAAGGAGGATGTTCAAGAAGCTGGAAGCCGCATTCATCAATGGAAGCCATTGCCACCGCCAGCTTGTGAACTGCAGCATTGTCTTGATGAAAGATGATTTCTCTCATCAGTTTCCCTCAATGCTTTTCCTTCAATTTTACCCGCAGTTGTTTCCCAAGATTAGCGTAATAGGCCCCAGTGACCGTTCTGCTCTTTTGAAGATAGTCTACCAATAGCACATCTTCTGAATCCCATAAGATGGAAGCCACCACTTTGCCTGAAGACAGAACCACCCTTGCTTTCTTTGGAGGTGGAGATCCATGATGTTTCCACTGCTTTGACTGTTCTTTGGTTTCTGGTTGAAAATGATGAACCCAAGTCTCATCCATAGTCACAAATTGCTGAAGAAACTTTTCAGGATCTGCAGAAAAATGGCTAATATTGTCTCTTGACATGGTGGGATGCTGTCATTTGTGATCAGTTCCAAGAAGTTTTGGGACTCATCGAGCAGAGACCTTTGTCATTTGAAGATAATTATGAATAATGGCATGAACACGTTCCTGGGAGACGCTCAACTCAGTAGCAATGTACCGCTCAGTTAGTCATTGATCCTCCATTATCATGTCATGAGTTCTGCCAGTGGTTTCATCTGTGGTTACCGTTCTTGGTCTTCGTGGATGGGGATCATCTTCCAGACTCTCCCTTCCATGTTTGAATTGAGCTGCCCATTTCTTCATTGTGCTGTAAGAAGGGCCACTTTTCCCTAGTCTCTACCATATCCTCATCGATCTCCTTTGATGATAAGCCCTTGATGCAGAGGTAGCGAATGACTGCTTGATGAGAAATTGTATCAATTTTCTCAATTTCTTCCACCCCTTACCACTTCAGTAGGCTGTAAAAAAAAATTGGTTACAGATAATTTATTGAAACTTGGTATTTAATCTTACATTAACCTGATCAACAAATGCACCTAATATCAACTGTGTATTTCAAGTATTTGTACCTTAGGCCGAGAACTTATCAATCACCCCTTGTAACTTCTGTCTCCGTATAGCTGCTAAATTCTTATCTTCACTTCAAGCAAATTTCTCTAGGTGCACTGGATGCAATCTGACACACCACTTACATGGTACACATTTTCAGACTTTGAATTCTAGCAAATGTTTTTATGTTACTGGGAACAAATTTAAAATACCACTTACATGGTACACATCTAGGAATAATGGACCAGGTTCCATTCTCACACATAACAGATCTAGAGTCATTAAGGACAAGTCCATGGAGGCACATGATTTCAAGATGTAAACCATGATCCATCCAAGAACCTTCATGTTCGTTAATGATGGTTCCATTCAAGATGGAAGGGACCTGGCACTGGCCTGTAGACAAATTGAACATTCAAAGCTTAGTTTAAAATTAAAAACTGAATTGTAAATACCATTAAAAGATAACCAGAAGTAACTACACAGACTTGTCAAGATAAGAATGAAGAAATATTTGGTGACATAAAAGAATAGTATAAATGAGGATGGAATAATTTGATCAAATACTTAACAGACCGTTCCACAAACCTTGCCAGATATTCAACTGGAAAAAAAAAATAGGACTAAAAGTAAATTATTAGGAAAAGTTGAGATCTAGGCAAAAAAACTGGAGGTTCAGAATGCAGATAACAACAGTTCCTCAAATGTATGATATAAATTTCTGGATAAGTCCAGAAATTTTCTGGGAAAAAAAAAAGGGGGGGGGGGAACAAGTCTTATAAACTTGCTAAAGAAGTAGATGTTGAAGAAAATTTTAATTACATTTTTTAAAATTTTTATTTTTGCGATGTCAGTGCATCAATATCTATATCCTTCCCATGCCATTAAAATCAAATAGGGCTCACACGGTAGTTGCCAACTTTTCCTGTTTTCAGTGAGCTAGTCAACCTCATCAAGGGATGTTTATGCCCATTAAACTGGCTTCTCTTTAGAGTTTCATATGGTCGACTTCTTTTTCTTCTGCCTGTTGTGCTCCACTTGATAGCTTGTTTTGGTTTTTCTGATTGTTTCTTCTCATCACATGGACTACATATGTCCCTCTTCTTTTTCTGACCACTCATGAGATAGGTTGTTGTTTGCTCGTCTGTCTTATCTCTGCATTGCTCTTGAATTCGTTCCACTTTATACGAAGTATTTTCCTGAAGCATTTATTTTCAAAAGAGTCTAATTTATTGTCTATTACTTTAGTTTATTTCCAGCTTTTGCATGCATAAATGAAGGTGGATATCGCATTTGAATTGAATAATCTTAACTTGGTTTTCATGTTATAACTTTGAATTCCATATGTTCTCAAGATTTTTGAAGGACAATGCTGCTTTTGCAATTCGAATTCTAACTTCCCTCTTAGTGTCACTAACCTGGTCTATGTAGCTGCCAAAGTATGCAAATTTGTTGATTCATCAACAGCTGTTCCTTCTACGAATATGTCAGTGTATGCACACTACAAAATATGTGAGGCTGATTCTCATATGAATAGTCCATATTTCCTTTACACACAGGAAATAAATGTACTCAGGCATTTTTATAGTAGAGTCATTGTAATATTCTAAAATAGAAATGCTACATTTTCTGATGTCATTCTTCAACAAAATTGTCCAATGTCCACTTTTACATCTGGGTTGACCAAAGCCTGCCTTATTCAGGTCAGATCCCACTTTCTTCACCAAGTGAGCCCAGTCAGTGAACCAACATCATCTTCTTCTTCATCTTCATTTCATCTTCTTCGCCTTCTTCTTCTTCATCATCTTCTTCTTCCTTGTCATTGTCTTCTTCTTCATCATCATCTTTGCCTTCGTCTTCTTCTTCTTCATCTTCTTCTTCTTTGTCGCCATCTTCTTCATTGTCATCTTTCTTCATCATCGTCATCTTCTTCGCCATCATCACTGCCATCGCCATCTTCTTCATCATCATCTTTATCTTCTTCTTTTTCAGCTTTCCGAGCCATTAAGGCTCACTGCTGCAGATGAAGTTCACCTTCATTCCTCTCCATTCCTAATCTTCTCTCTCCAGTTGGTTACACTAATTTCTTTTCTATGTTGTTTTTCCATCTCTGTCTTGGCCCCCCTGATATATCCCTCATCTCTTATGCACACATAACTTTCATTTGTCTGTTCTCTTCCATTCTTTCTACATGGTCTAGCCAGCTTAGTCTGTTCAGTTTCAAGAGATTTATAATTCGTAAATAAGCTGTTCAGTTCAGCATTCTTTCTAGCTCTGCGTTCTCCAATGTTGGTATCCTTTATGGGCCCAAATATTCTTCTTAGGATATTGTTCTCAAAGATTTGCAACTGTTGTTCATCTTTCTTTGTTGTACTTCATGTTTCTGATCCATACATGATGCTTGGTCTTATTATAGTTTTGTAGACTGATATTTTGGTGTTCTGGGACAGGATTTTGGATTTTAACAGGTGTTGCAAGGTGAAGTATATTTTATTCCTTATCTGTACTCTTTAATTCCCTCACTTCCCTGCTACTGTTACTGGTATTTTATCTTCTTAAAAAGACTTTTAAAAAATGAATAATGATACAAGTTGACAGCTCAGCCTTCAGGGCTGCAACAAAGCAGATCTTGTACATATCAGACAGATAAACTGCATTTTATTACACAAAAGAGCATGACAGGAATTTGCTTGATACTGACACCGTTTAGAAAAAATTTGACATCATACTGAAAACTGTCAGCGCTTGATGAAATTGACCATAAATTCATAATCCTCATTAATACAGTTTATCCAGGTATGTCATTATAAATTATAAAACAATTTACTAGACCTTACATGATAAACAGGTGAGTATGACCATCTACTTTTCATTTTCTGTCAATCACCTGAAAAAACTATAATATTTAACCCTTTAAAAGGAATATCATGTATTCTGACAAACGGCTTGATGACCTACAGATTCTGACAAACTGGTTTGATGACCTATAGATTCTGACAAACCGGTTTGATGACCTACAGATTCTGACAAAAAAAATTCTTAAGACTGTTAACTAGCCCACTGAAGCTCTTTCATCAAATAATATAAATGAGCTCTACCCAGACACTGTGGCAACTGATGTGACCACTGGCCATTTTCTAGGCACTGTGTTGAAAAGTCAGTACCACGGAATGTGGTTCGAGTAGAACACCTGAGAAAAGAAACAAATACATTTGTGTAAGGACGGCGTTTTATGATGTAATACTCTTCAGTGAACAAATGAATGAATGAACAAACTTTAAAGAACTGGGTACATGGGTTAATCTGATGATCTACCTTTTATCTCTCAGCTTTGACACTCATGAATACTCAGTATCAGTTTACTAGAGAACAAGAAACTTATTGCAAGAAACAAAATTACAGCTTATTAAAAAGTTTACAATCATTAAACATAAAATATCAAAACTTCATAATGGCAGTCAATGAAAAAAAAATTGACACTTAACTAAAATATTATCCATGTGACATGTCCTTTCCAGAACGTTGTCCCTCTCATAGCCTCCATGAATCCAATAAGGTCTTGTGCAACTTGACCGGTGTCTTGCAGTGATACATTCAGACTTACCGTGATGTCCTGAGTCAGTCTGCTGTGAGGTTGTCCTTTTTCTCTTTTTCCTGGGCACTATCCCTTCTTCTATCATCCTTTCCAAGCTGTTGTGTCCCTTGATGTGGCCCAAGTATCTCAGCTTTCTAACTTTTATGGTGTTAACAAGCCAGTTTTCTGCGACACATAATCCCATCAATATATCTTTACTTGATTTTCATTCTATCCATCATATTCTAAGTGCCCTTCTGTAGCATTTCATTTCAAATGCTGTTATTCTCTTTTCTAGTGATTTGTTAAGAGTCCATGTTTTGCATCCATATGTTATCACTGAGAATATGTAAGCTCTTAGTAAATATAGCTTTGTTTTCATTCTGTGTAGCTGTTTTTCGTGTCTCTTTTTAAGTTTGAACTTTTGTTGATCACGTTGTGAATGAGAATGGGTTTATTCTGGAGTTGGTTTCAAAGGAATAAGCATGCACAGGCAGTGGCTTTGCATAATTCAGCACATTTCAATAATTTTTTAGTAACTCTAAGCAAAGTTAAAAATAATTCCTTTTGACTATTATAGCTAGTAACAACACATTTAAGAAATGTTATTCTACATCATATAACTTACTCATGATTCAAAGAAATGTTATTTTACATCATATAACTTACTCATAATTCAAAGAAATGTTGTTCTACATCATATAACTTACTCATGATTCAAAGAAATGTTATTCTACACCATATAACTTACTCATGATTCAAAGAAATGTTATTCTACATCATATAACTTACTCATGATTCAAAGAAATGTTATTCTACATCATATAACTTACTCATGATTCAAAGAAAGCAAATTGCAATAAGTCTTGTCATACCTGAAATAAAAAACAGAACCTACAGTTGTACTGCGTCCATCCAGATAGCCATTCCACAGCTGACCCGGTATCCCACAGTCAATTTCTGCAAAATTTCAGTGATCATAACTTATTTATGAATTTACTGAGAGGTTGTGGTTCACTCTTCATGATTGCACTGGATCCACTTGGATCCATAACTTATGCTAAAATGACAAATTCTGTTGCACCACATTGTTTCAGCATTTATGTTAAAATTATTTAAAACAAAAGTAGGAACAGCTTTATTAATTAATGAGCACACAGTTGTAACATTTCAGTTTACACCTTAATCATACAAAAACACACAGGACAAAGAAATAGGAAAAGAAAAGAAAATATAAATTCACATCAATGATATACAACAAATAGAATGGACAAAAATAGAAAAAAGGACAGCACTTAGTGCAAGAAGCTGCATCTGAGAGAACTTGTGTTGAAGTACTGTAAATGTTTAAATGAGGACTTGTGGTGAAGTACTGTGAATGTTTAAATGAGGATTTGTGGTGAAGTACTGTGAATGTTTAAATGAGGATTTATGGTGAAGTACTGTGAATGTTTAAATGAGGACTTGCAAGGTGTGATGCCAGTCTGACTGGTTGGCAGTAAAGAAGGGATAGGAAAAGGAGAGAGAGAGAGAAGGAGATAGTTGTTGTCAAGCTGAGAAAAGGGTAGGTGAAATAGATGAGTGTAGATGGGGTAGAGGGTTTATAACATAGCACAGCAAGGGTCTTAGAATATCAGATGCGGGTGAGGAAGGAGTAGATGAAAATTTAGTAGGGAGGAAATATGATTGTGGAGAAAGGAAAGGTTTATATGGTATAGCTGAATTTTGAGTTCAAACATTTTGGTTCCAGTGTTCCACATTCCTGTATGTAGGGGGTTTTCAAGTGCTAGGTGGCCTCTGTCATCAGAGTGACATAATTTAATGGACATTGCTAGGAAGCTAGCATTTAAGGCACTTCTCTGATTTCTGCATAAAATGTAAGCAAAAGATGATGAAGAAGGTAACTGATAAGCTTTCAAAAACAAAATTTTCAGGAACAACATCCATAAAATAACACAGAGTGAAAAACAATTTTTAAAAATATTTTATATGAAATGACAGAATATCAACCTTCACAAATTGCATCCTGTCCATTCCAAGTACCATCTGCTTGACAAGTCCTTTCAGCAGACCCAATTACCCGATAGCCATTGTTGCAAACAAAACGTATTACAGAACCATAAGCTGTTCCAGACCCAATCATTGTTCCGTGTACAGGAGGTCCTAGCTCACCACACTGGATAGCTGGTAGAGAAAATAAGCTTTGCTTTAGTATAAATCTCATCCACTTCATGCTTTTCTCTCTTACCACCTTGGGTGTTGAGTTAAACACTGTGTTTTTTTTTTTTTCATGATCATATATTTTTCACTGAAAGCTGTAAATGTAATGTTTTCTTGAGTGTCTTACCTTGAAAGTTTACATTCTCTGATTTTAGAGGTTAGAACCAAATCTAACTACAAAAATATCAGTTGTGGGCATGACCTCATCATGGAAACCATAGACTTGTAAAAAAAAAATCACGACTTGTAGACGGCCTTCTTATTTGTTAGGGAAAAAAGGGTAAAGTTATTAAGACATAAAGGTAGTACAGTATTACAGAATGCATTTTCCTTAATCAGTAAGTGAAGTAGAATATGATGTGATCAGTATCAGGCCTGGTTGTTTTTCTTTCTTTAGGAGAAGCCAGATATCTATTTCTTCAGCTGTTTTGCTTTCTGAGTAGACACTTCAATACAGTGACCACCAGCTCATGATGAATAATGAAAAAAAAATGCCAGGGTGTATCATCAGATTTTAAGGGGAGATTTTAAAATCAAATGGAACCACCAATTTTTTACCATCTCCAAAACTTGTACAGCAAATCTAAGGATCCTTCATCAGTACATTAGTCTACCACAGCATAACAGCTGGCAATCACTACCTTATATGCTGAACTACTGACAACTTCCATAACAATTGTTGTTCCAAAACCAAACATATGTGAAAATAATAAAACTGACAAGAAGCACACATGAGATAAAAGATTACAACAAAAGAAATAAAATCATGCATGATACAGCATAATTTAGGTTTAGCCACGGAAATCTACATCACATGAAGTGTATTCTCAGTAAAGTCATTCTTCTGTAAATTTACTGAGCGACATCAAGAGTAAGCAATAAAGTTCAACAAATATTCTACTTAACAAGCCAAATGATGATGATACTTACGTTCACATTCAGGAAGCACCCCTGACCAGTGTCCATCAGCCTGGCACTCCCTGTATGGTGACTGTCCCCTGAGATCATACCCCTCAAAGCAGTAGTAGGTGATCCTGGTTGGGTATGTAAATCTATAACCAGGATCACGGTACCCATTGCTTATCTCCCCTGGTGCACCACAATCCAGAGCTTGAATGAACATAATACAATCTCTGATTTGAGGTCTACACTGTTCATTTTATTCAATAAAGTGAACATCCTTAAACTTCATTTAATATTCTCTTGCTCTCTCAGCTGTTGCTAGTCAAGTTTCAGCTAATCCTCTCCAGATTTAAAACAATCATCTTTCAAGTTTCAAGTGCTCACTTCATTTGTCCAAACTCATACATTCTCCTAGAGTTTTTCAGTCACTGTTCAGTCACAACAGAGAGATTGGGCACAAGTTACATACTTCCTACCCTTTTGGCCCTTATCACCCCACAGCATTGGAATTGTGCACATTATCTTTAGAACATAAGCACTTTTTCCAAGTCTCTGAAATTACTAACACAAGAGTGCCCAAACCATGCAGACCTGAGGCGTGAGACATGGCCATAGGACACAAGCTTGGGGCAAAAGCTTTGGGGCTCCTATCAGGATCTGGAGAGGACTGCGGGCTTTGCCATGTTGACAGGGATCAGGATCTGAAGTGACCAACAACCTCGAGCGCAGAAGCAGAAGAAGAAGAACTAACATATGACAAGATAAATTTGCTTGCACATCTCAGCATTCAAAATCTCTCTCTTTCTCTCACACTCTTTCTCTCACACTCTCTCTCTCTTTCTCTCACACTCTCTCTCTCTCTTTCTCTCACACATTCTCTCTCTCTTTCTCTCACATTCTCTCTCTTTCTCTCACACTCTCTTTTTCCCACACTCTCTCTCTCTTTCTCTCACACACACTCTCTCTCTCTCTTTCTCTCATACTCTCTCTCTTTTTCTCTCACACTCTCTCTCTCTCTTTCTCTCACACTCTCTCTCTCTTTCTCTCACACACTCTCTCTCTCTTTCTCTCACATTCTCTCTCTCTCTTTCTCTCACTCTCTCTCTCTCTTTCTCTCACACTCTTTCTCTCACATTCTCTCTCTTTTTCTCTCACACACTCTCTCTCTTTCTCTCACACTCTTTCTCTCACACTCTCTTTCTCTCACACTCTCTCTCTCTTTCTCTCACACACTCTCTCTCTTTCTCTCACACTCTCTCTCTCTTTCTCTCACACACTCTCTCTCTCTTTCTCTCACACACTCTCTCTCTTTCTCTCACACTCTCTCTCTTTTTCTCTTGGTGTTTCATTCACTCACTCACTCTGCTGCTGTGCATTATTTTTCTAAACACAGATCCACTGACTCTCTGGGATGCCATCAAAATAATGAATGTTTATAAATGAATTTAACAGCTGGTTTTTACTTTTTTTTATCTAATGAATATCTTGTCAGTGACAATGTGAATTCATTGGAAGAAAAAAAGAGACCCTGTCTTTACTGGTTAGGAAAACAGGACTTGAAATTAACAAAGAAAAAACAAAAATAATGAAACTTCCTATTAATCAAGAAGGACAAAAATATGTAGAAGGAACAGCTGTTGAAGAAGTAGACCAATTTTCATACCTCAGATCATACCTCAGCAGCTAAATAGACCAGGATGGTGACACCAGAAAGGAAGTTAGAATTCAAATTGCAAAATCAGCATTGACCTTCAAGAGTCTTGAGAACATATGGCACTCAAAAGTCATAAGCACAGAAACCAAGCTAAGATTATTCAGTTCAAACGTAATATCCACCCTCATTTATGCAACTAAAGAAATAACAAATTAGACTCTTTTGAAAACAAATGCCTAAGGAAAATACTCAGTATAAGGTGGAACGAATTCAATTCAAGAACAGAAAGAGATATGACAGATGAGCAAACAACAAACTGTCTCATGAGTGGTCAGAAAAAGGAGATGGACATTATATGGTCATGTGATGAAAAGAAACAAGTCAGAGAATCCTAAAACAAGCTATCAAGTGGAACACAACAGACAAAGGAAAAAGAGGTCAACCACATGAAACTCTAAAGAGGATATTGTTAAGAGAGGCCAAATTAGTAGGGATAAAATCCCTTGACGAGATTGAAAAGCTCACCAAAAACAGGAAAAGTTGGCAAACTACCATGCGAGTCCTATGTGACATTTAACAGCACGGGAAGGATGTAAGATGAAGGATCTAATGAATGATTAATAAGTTTAGGTTAAGATATCACAATTCTTTCAACACATTATGAGAATACAGAAATAATAGAACCTAATATCACTGGAAAATTGAAAGGAAAAAGAAAAAGTGAAAAAAAACAAGAGAAAAATTATCAATAAGGACTGACCAAGTTGCACAGTGAAAGAAAGGCAGCTGAATGGATCATAAATTCTAGAGTCTGCACAACATGAAATGCATGATCATTAATTACCATCAGCACTGCATCTCATGATTATAAATAAATCCAGAATGAAAGTTTAAAAGAAAATCTTCTACAGGGCTGTCATTCCTTTCTATAAATAAACATTTGATATTGCTTTTTAAAATTGTCATTTGACTGAACCTCATGTGGTCACTAACCTTTACAACTCATGTCTGGCCCAACCCAGTGTTTCGCATGCCCACTGCATATTGCTCTCTCGGAGCCCTCTCTGTAGTAGCCAGGGTCACAGGAGTATGTAAGCTCTGTTCCTGTGGTGAACCTCTTCTGATCTTTTGGTGCACTATGTTCAGCATGTTCCACAGTGGGAGGTGGACCACAAAACACTGTAAGTACAAAACACTATAAGTACAAAACACTGTAAGTACAAAACACTGTAAGTACAAAACACTGTAAGTACAAAAGAGAAGACAGGATCTGAATTGACCAACAACCTTGAACGCAGAAGAAGAAGAAGAAGCAGAAGAAGAACTAACATATGGCAAGATAAATTTGCTCAGGAAGCACCCCTGACCAGTGTCCATCAGCCTGGCATTCCTTGTATGGGAATACAGTTGGTCTGTGGCTTAGAAAAGAGGGAAAAAAATGGTTCTTTGGTAAATTTTGTTTCTCTAGGAGCAGTTTAACAAAAAAAGCAGACAAACTGGTACTTCTTCTTGTCCCTATATAAATATATGAGATAATTACATGGATGTTCAACAAAATTTGGAAAGATGAAAAGGTCCCTTCAAAATGAAAAAAAAAAAAGGAATCATTGTTAAAAATACCAAAGAAAGACAACCTTAGTGACTGCAATAACTGAGAGGAATAACCTTACTATCAGTTGTGTCAAAAATATTTTGAAAAGTCATTCTGAATAGAATCAAAGATGTGAAGGATGCTGCAATGAGAGAAGAACAAGCAGGATTTTGAAAAGGGAGAAGCTGTCTCGACCAGATCTTTACTCTAAGAAAAATACTTGAAGAACATATTGAAAAGCAAAACCTATTAATCCTGAACATCATAGACTTTAAAAAGGCATTTGATAGCATAAACAGAGATTCATTGTGGGGAATTTTAAGACTATATGTATATGGAATACCATATAAAATTTTCAACATCATTAAAGATCTCTACAACAGATATGTTCGTGCAGTCAAGACAGAAGAAGGAATGAGCAAATGGTTCCCGATTGAAAACGGCGTGAAACAAGATTGTATATTGTCTCCTTTGCTTTTAGGAATTGCTATAGACTTCATGAAGAAACGTTACACAGGTAAAACAGGCACTGGTTGGGTACATGGGACTCAACTAGAAAACCTTGATTTTGCAGACAACTAGCTCTTATCAGTGACAATGTGAATTTGATACAAAAGAAACAGATACCCTGTCTTTACTGGCTAGTAAAATGGGATTTGAAATTAACAAAGAAAAAATGAAAATGATGAAACTTCCCGTTAATCAAGAAGGATAAATATATATAGATGGAACAGCTGTTGAAGAGGTAAATCAATTTGCATATCTCAGCAGCTACACAGACCAGGATGGTGACACCAGGAAGGAAGTTAGAATTGCAAAAGCAGCACTTGCCTTAAAAAATCTTGAAAAAATATGGCAATAAAAAGTTATAAGCATCAAAACAAAGGTAAGACTGTTCAATTCACATGTAATATCCACCTTCATTTATGCATACGAAAGCAGGAAAACAACTAAAGAAACAGACAAGAAATTAAACTCTTTTGAAAACAAATGCCTAAGGAAAATACTCAGTATAAATGGAATGAATTAAAATCCAGTGCAGAGATAAGACAGATAAGCAGACAACAACCTGTCTCATGTGTGATCAGAAAAAGAAGATGGACATATTGGCCATGCGATAAGAAGAAACAACCAGAGCATCCCAAAATAAGCTATCTGCTGGAACACATAGGCCAAAGAAAAAGAGGTCAACCATGTGAAACGAAAGAGGACATTGTTAAAAGCAGTCAAATTAGTAGGCATTAAATCCCTTGATGAGGTTGAAAAGCTCACAGAAACAGAAAAAAACTTGGTGAACTACCATGTCAGAGATGTCAGTCTTTAGGTCAAGCTTCTACAACCTGGTCAAAACCCTATCCCACTTCTTTGTGATATTCTTGATGTGCTTCTATTGTCTAGCTAAGGATCAATAAGTTCTCCTTGGTGATATCTACTTCTGAAGGTCTCTCTTGAGTGTAAAGAAAATCTAGTTGTATGTACTTCTCTAATGCCTTTCTTTCAAAATCTTTAGCCCAGAATAAGCTGCCGAAATCATGAATTCACAACAGCACTTTCAGCAACAGCAGTTTGTTTTTCATCTGTTTTTATGGTTTTTTTTAAAATGTAGATTTAGAAGCATAAAATTCCACACAACAAACTAATACTCAGCTAAACACTGAGGGACAGCAAACAACAGCAGCAGCAGCAAAGCAGTACAAACAATTTAAAAACAAACAAAACAAGCCAAGTCAGCGAAAGTTATAAAGCAAACAAAATTTGTTTGAGACATTCTGAGGATGCTACAGAACTTAGAGAGAGCTAATGGGACTGCATTAGTCTACAATACACGGAAGACTAAGGAAGAGATATTACTTTGAACTGAAAAGATCCTTATCAATTTAGTAAACATTTCAAGAAGTAAATGGAATTTTTTTTTAAAGTTGATCTTAGTGTGAAAAGATTTTCTGGAAAGTTTTCTTTAGATTATTTAGAATCCTCAGTCTGAAAATAGTAATAATAATAAAGTTTAACAACTTGAGTAAGATTGTGTCCCCTTAACAGACTCCATGAAAGCATGAAAAACTTAACTTAAAAAGATCATCACTGATTTATTCCCGCCTGTCTTAGTCTGTAGCAAATAATGAGGGACGGAACACGAGCTCCGATAATTAAGTAATGAGATTAATTACATAAAAAAATAAACAACAGTTGAAGATATAACCTGTATTTTATTCAAAGTAAGCCTCTTGTGCATTGATACAGCGAGTGGCACGATCTAACAAACACTGGAACGACTTCTGCAGTTCTTCTGTTGGTATGGCCCTTATACTCGATGTTACGGCCCTTTGGACGTCATCAGTATGGTCAAAGAAGCGCCATTTCAATGGTAACTTTAATTTTGGGAATAGAAATAATCGCAGGGAGACAAATCTATGGAATAGGGTGGATGGTTGATATCACACACTTGCTTTTTGGACCAAAAATTCCTGTACAACTACCGCCCTGTAAGCCGGTGCATTATCATGAAGAAGGAAAAAACTGCCAGCTGTTGAATACTCGGGTCGGACTCGGAGAATCCTTTTCATAGGCGTTTCAAAATACTTAAATAAACTTTGGCAATGACAGTCTGTCCGTCGGGAATAAATTCTTTGTGAATAACTCCTTTGATGTTGTAGAACCACACCAACATTGTCTGACTTTTGAAGACTAAATTTCTTTGCCTTTTGGTGATGATGATGATGACTTCCACTGAGCACTTTGGAGTTTAGTTGTGGGATCATAGCGGAAAATCCATGTTTCATCCTCTGCAACAATCAGATTTAAGAAATGTTTATTTCTGCGACACGTTGTGATGATGTCTTTTGTGTACTCAACATGCTGATGTTTTTGGTCATCAGACAATGAATGTAGTACAAACCGGCAAACAACTTTTTTCTTGCACTAATAATCTTCCACTAAAATTTTACGAATGGTCTCTCGGTTAACACCAACTTTATCTGCCATCATCCTCGCAAGTCAAACAATGGTCTTCTTGTATCCATTCCATGACTTTTGCAATGAGTTTCTCATTACAAACAGAAATTGGGCATCCATGTCTAGTTGCATTTATAATAATTTCCACACCACTTTTGAACTGTGAAAACCATCTGAAAATCTATGCACGAGATAAACAATTATCCCCATAAATCTGTTGCATCAATTCGACTGTCTCAATGGCACTTTTTCTGAGTTTTAAACAGAATTTAATGTTAGCTTTTTGCTCCATGCTGATTACGTAACAATGCACCTCTGACTAGGTCAACAAAATGGCGGCCTGTATGTCGTCTACTTATCGGGCGGTGATGAAAAGTTGCCAGATCATAGATGAAGGTTGCCTCTTTGGATTCCATGCTTTGCTTCATATTTAGCATTTTTGTCTTGGCCATAATAAAATCAGTCTCATTACTTAATTGTCGGACCTTGTATATATATTCTGTATGATTTAAAGTTAACTGATGAATATCTACCCTGCTGACAGCTTGGCTCCCTTCCATCCCATGATCCATCTTTCAGACATGTCCTCTCCGCATTCCCCACTAGAAAGTAGGCTGGGAGGCACTGGTATTTTACTTGACTTCCTACTAAGCTTTGTGGTGGCATCTCCAAGATACCATTAGCGATCTCTGGAGGTCTGCTGCATCCTGAAGCTGGAGATGATGTAAGAATAAATTATATGTATTTAGATATAATGTAATATCCACCCTCATTTATGCATGCAAAAGCCGGAAAGCATGACTTAAAGAAAGTGAAATGCTAGCAAACAATTTGGACGTATTTGTTGATGTGATGGCAGCTGTTATGTCTTTCTTCTTTATCTGGGGGCATATCATAAAAGGTGGGTTAATGCCCTTATAAGAAGCCATATCATTGTATTTTCCACTGTGACTTTTCCCATTTCTTTACACATTTATTATAGTGGAATTATACTTGTTATCTGCAGTTTATTCTCGGATTAAAGCATGCTGCCGATCCAAAGATATTGCTGGTTGCAAAATTAATTAAAGACAATCGTCTATGAAATTGGCGCAGACAATTCAGATCACGCAACAACTTACCTGTGCAGGTCATGTTAGGCCCTACCCACACCCCGTCGCTGACGCACCACGCATAGACCACACTATCTTTGTGTTGCGTGAACCCATTCAAGCAGGTGTAGCGCAGGCTTTTATTCAGGTTGAACTTCAGCTGGCTCTGTCTGCCATCGTGGACAGCGTTGCGTATTTTTGGAGGTGGCCCGCACTCTTGGTCCTTTCCTGGCACAAAAGGAGGATTACCATGGGTGAAAATCAAATGTGTCAACACTGCCTGAAGAAAGTCACGTGGGGCAAAGTTAATTAAAACTGAAGAAAATTATGGCAAGCCAGCATCCACAAGTTCTAGAAAACTGAAGAATTGAAAGAGAAACAAGAAAATAAAAAAAGAGAGAGAATTCGCAAATCAACCACACGGTGAATCATGGCAGGAACATACAAGTTCGTGTCCTGTCACCCAGGCTTGACCTGTCCTTTATCTCAACCTGGGCTCTGTGGCTGAATTCTCCAAGCGTTTCTTTTAATTTGTTTTCACAATGTTTCTAAACAAACTTCAAAGTGTTATACCTGACTACTACTACTACTACTACTACTACTACTACTACTACTACTACTACTAATAATAATAATAATATAATAACAACAACAATAGTAGTAATAGTTGTAGCAGTAGTACTAGTAGCAGTAGCAGCAGTAGTAGCATCAGCAGCAGTAGCAGCAGCAGCAGCAGCAGTAGTAGTAGTAACCAGTGAAAGTGAGTTCTTTTGCACCCAGCACCAAGGTCAGTTGCTTGAAACGCACGCACAGAGTCGGACTGGAGGGCAAGTTTTTGCGGCTTTATTTTCCGAAGCAAATCCTAAGCTGTTTTCTCCAAAGATTCCACTGCTTCGGAAAACAAACCCTTCTTATCGTTACGCCCCGTGCTGAAGAATACATGGCTTGTTTACATACGTGCAGCACGGAAGCAGGTCAGTTCGCTCTGTGAGGCTTGACATTTGAAGAAGGTGGAGAAAGGAAAGGAGAGGACGAAGAAGAATGCTGGCAGCAGAAACGTAATTCTCCATTTTGTAATACTCAAGACTTCCGTGTAAAACAGCACGACTCTATGTCACTTTTCACACAGAACACCCTCATACAAACTCCCCAGAACACGACACTTTCGTGTATCCTTTGTACTTAGACTACCTGCATAGTTCTGGGCGTATGAATCTTCCATACCCAGGCTCTAGTCCACTTCGAGTCAATATTTTTTATGAGTCAACCCTTGTTTAGCTTCCTGCCCTCAAGATCTCGCACCAACACAGAAACAAAGGAAAATTCAAAGTAAGGGCACTCATAAACTCCAGCCATTTTATTCCTGTCACAGCTAACAACAGATTAGCAATCTGATGCATAAACAAACACAGCAAACAAATGTATAACGACGAACTGAGGTGTGGAATAAACTTAACTCAAGTTACATAAGATAAAAATAATAATTCATTACCACTCTTCACCACACACAGACAAACACAACCACACACACACACACCAGAATAAATTCCTTAAAAAATTAGTAGTTCAACACAATTACTGTACCTAGTAAGACGGTCATATAACCTCGATATATAATATTGTGCATAGTAAGACAATCATATAATATCGACATATAATATTGTGCCTAGTAAGACAACCATATAACCTCGACATATAATATTGTGCCTAGTAAGACAATCATATAACATCGACATATAATACTGTACCTAGTAAGACAATCATATAACCTCGACATATAATATTGTGCCTAGTAAGTCAACCATATAACCTTGACATATAATACTGTACCTAGTAAGACAATCATATAACCTCGACATATAATAGTGTGCCTAGTAACACAATCATATAACCTCGACATATAATACTGTGCCTAGTAAGACAATCATATAACTCGACATATAATACTGTGCCTAGTAACACAATCATATAACCTCGACATATAATACTGTGCCTAGTAACACAATCATATAACCTCGACTTATAATACTGTGCCTAGTAGCACAATCATATAACCTTGACATATAATTTAGCTGCACTGGTGCCAGTCCAAAAGTTCTGTCTCATAGAAAAAAGTCGGAAAATCTACATATTCTTTCAAGCTAAGTTTCATTATATATATATATATATATATATATATATATATATATATATATATATATATATATATATATATAAGGAAAAACAGATAGCCTATCTTCACTGACTAGCAAAATAGGACTTGAAATTAACAAGGACAAAACAAAAATAATGAAAATTCCCATCAATCAAAATGGAAAAATACACATAGAAGGGACAGATATTGAAGAAGTCAATCAATTTGCATACCTTGGCAGCTACATAGACCAGGATGGTGACACTAGAAAGGAAGTTAGGATCAGAATTGCAAAAGCAGCATCAATCTTCAAGAATCTTGAGAACATATGGAATTCAAAAGTTATAAGCACAAAACCAAGTTAAGACTATTCAATTCCAATGTAATATCCACCCTCATTTATGCATGCGAAAGCTGGAAAACAACTAAAGAAATAGAAAAGAAATTAGACTCTTTTGAAAACAAATGCCTAAGGAAAATACTCGGCATCAAGTGGAATGAATTCAAGAACAATGCAGAGATAAGACAGATGACTGAACAACAACCAGTCTCACGGGTGATCAGGAAAAGGAGATGGACATATGTTGGCCACTTGATGAGAAGAAATGAGCAGAGAATCCCAAAACAAGCTATCAAGTGGAACGCAACAGGCCGAAGAAAAAGGGGCAGACCGCGTGAAACTCTGAAGAGAACATTATTAAGAGAGGCCAAGTTAACAGGCATAAAATCCTTTGATGAGGTTGAAAGACTCGCCGAAGACAGGAAAAATTGGCGAACTACTTTGCGAGCCCTATGTGACGTCTAACGGCACGGGAAGGATATAAGATATAAGATATATATATATATATATATATATATATATATATATATATATTGGTTTTAACATAGGATTCAAGTGAATCTATACTTTATCTCCTCTCTCTAATTCTTCTTCCTGTATGTGTCTGTATGATTAAGGCTCACGCCGAAACGTCACAACTTTGTAGTAGTTAAGTAATAAACTTGTTCTTACTTTTTTTAATAGTTTATACATTTTGGTATCAGAGCTTTACTGCAGTGCTTCGTGTATAATTGTATACTTATACACTAACTATTGCGTGTTAGTAAACAACATGCACAGTTAATACAAGTTACTCATATAACATCATCATCAACAATAACAACAACAACAGCAGCAACAACAACAAAATGCTTCTAGAGGGCCGCGAGCTGAAGTCATGGCTGGAACTAAACACCCTTACTTACCACAGCATAAAACGAAACTTACTTCCATATTTCTACGAATATATACCAACAACAAAATGCACGAACCTTCTTTCTCTTCACCGAACACGGCTCTCTCAGCGACGTCAGAACCCGGACTGACTAACTTATCCCACAGTGGTCAGTTCGAAGCTCTAACTCGTCCGACCAGTTTCGATTATATTCGACAAGGCCGAGTGACTTTTCACTGCCTTCGAAACAGAGCACTTAATACTAAGTAGGCAGCAGCCGTCGGTTACACGTTACCGTAACTCATTACAAATGACCAACAAAAAAATAATCGCTTTGTTTACACTTTTATTGGATGTGAAGACGCCTGCTCGATGAGGCAATCAGTGACCCGTAGCTGATATGCTAACGTCAGGTTTAGCGAACAATAGCTGACCAAGACCCTGTCCCACCTCTCCGTGGCACCCCCAGTAACGGGCAGGGATCGCCATAGTCCCCATGGTAGTGGAATCTGCTAAAGAAGAATTGCACACCCCCCCCCCTTGATTTTTAGCTGTACTCCGGTGCCGAAAAAGTAGCTGCCATAACCCGCTCCCACGCCGATACGTTGCTGTGCCTCAACATCTCTACAGCATCGACTGAAAAGAACAACAGCTCGCAGTTACAGGGAGTTCGTACAAGTACAAGTTACAACTTTATAACCACCTCAAAATGTTTGATTCATATACAACAATTCATGACAACCACACATCTGTTTGGAGCTCTAAACTTACTCTGTGTACTTTCACACACAACAGGCCAACAAAAAAAAAATTACGAGGAAAAACCTTCTTCACTTTGTTACACTTATTTTCTCAAAGTTTTCGCTTGATCACGGCCGTGCTCACCTGCCAGTTTCGATCGCTTACCTTTGATGTGGTCTGGTTCGCATCTCGGGGGCTCCCCCATCCATGATTCGTCTCCTTGGCAGACCCGGGCTGGAAGTCCCACCAACCTGTAGCCTTCATCGCATGTGTACTGTGCTATAGCTTCGAACCTGTTGAATGACACTACCGTCAATCAGAGAGATCACATACAAGTACGTACGAACTGTTACCCAATGTTTCTCAGCTACTTTCAACAGCAGTTCCTGGGGAAAATCTTTTTTTACTGAAACGAGCACTGATGTTACCATATTGTGCTATTGGCAGTTTAGTGAATACTGCTCACGCCAACATTTTTTGGTTGTAGATATACCGTTCAGAAAATAAAAAAAAGAAACGCAACATTACATTACTGTCGGAATGGACACCAAATTTCAAATTTATATCAAAATTTTATTTTACGGAATTAATGTTTCAATCTTGGCATGAAGAAACTTTAGGACTTGAACAATGAAATGATGTTCATTAAATCTGGTTTGGACTTTTATTCTTTGCGACTGAGGCCTTCGTTTCAGTAAGGTGTATGGCCTCCTCAGGCCTGTATCAGAGAACCACATCTGCGTACTCATGGATCAGATTAGCCGTTGGATCTGTTGTTGTGGGTTGGCTGCTCACTCTTCCCGCAGTGCAAGAGACAACTGTCGGAGATTGGTTATATAACCTCTCGCTGGCGAACTTGTCTGAGTTCATCCCATAAGTGTTCTATTGGGTTCATGGATGGCCACGGAATGGCCTGGACGTTGTTGTCAGCGAGGAACTGGCTGGTGAGTTGTGCCACATGAGGTCGAGCGTTATCCTGCTGAAAAAATCGACCCTGGTGTGGAAGTGGAAGGACGTGAGGACAAAAAATTTTAGCGACGTATCGGTGGGCATTCAGGCGTCCTTCACTTTGCACCAGGTCACTTCTTCCCATGAAGTTGATCGTCCCCCACACCAGTACACCTCTCAAGTCATGACTCGCCAACCATCAAGTACTAAAATGACATAGTTTGAAAAATATCTTGTTAGATACTGTTAGAAATTATTTTAATGTTTGTTAAAATACATATATTAGAAGATCTGTACTGACAATGTATTTTTGTTTATGTATATGTCTGTGTGTGAGAGTATGTATGTGAGATAGCTATTTTATTAGGTTAATTACTTCTTCTCTTTTACTTTGAATGCTATAGTTTAATCTTACACTCTTTTGATATGCTTTTTTTTTCCTAATGTAATTTGTATACTTCTATTAAATCGAGTGTGTGGGAAGAATGAAAGACGGAGTGATGAAGGGCAGAGTGTAAGACGGGCCTGCGTGCCCAATTCTTTACCTTTCAAAAATAAAATTCATTCATTCATTCATCCATCCATCCATCCATCCATCCATCCATCCATCCATTCATTCATTCACTACCATGTGGAGAAGCCTCATCCACGCAATTATGAGCGTAGCATTCATGGACTCTTCTCTATCTATCGTGTCGCTGAAGCAGAAAGAGTGATTCATCACTAAACCAAACCCTTCTCCAATCATTCGCAACGATCCATTGACGATGCTGGTTCGCCCACTGCAGTCGGTTCTGGCGATGCCGGTCCGTAAGAACAGGGTCTTCTAGCCCAAAGACCAGCGTCGTGTCGCCGGCTCCTGATCGTTTGATCTGAAATTCGACGAGCTGCTGTCATTGACTGGACTGTTGAGGACATAGATGCAAATCTATTCCTGAGGTGATGCAGCCGTATGAAACTGTCTTCGGCAGGAATTATGACTATGGGTCTTCTGCTGTGCGGCCAATCTGCAACTAGCCAGTTTCTTGAAATTGTCTCCAAAGGCGACTAATGGTGCTTCTAATCACGTTAAACTGTCTGGCCACTACAGTTTGTGACTGTTCAGTCTGTAAAGAGTCGTTATTTTGTAGTGAGATGAGCCATACTTGCGCACTGAATTTTAAAATGAATTGATACAAGGAGCGTCAATCTTTTATAGGCATTCAATAACATGGTCAATGAGTTTTGTGTTCAGTAAGTTTCACGGTATTCTCGTGATCCTGTCATGAGTTATTGTCAAAAAATGCTGTTTTTACTAGTGTCGCTTTTCTGTGCTCATGAACCATCCGCTGAGTACAATTCAGATCAGTACGTGAAGTTGACTTCCAAGAGAACGTTTCATGCAATTTGCCTTTATCTGATCAGCAAACTTCAGTTTAAATTGCAACATTGTATTTGTTGCGTTTTTTTTTTAACAGTATATAATCACTTTTAACTGCAAGAGCTCCATGAGACCTGAAACTTTTTCTTTACGGATTCCAATCATTTAAAAGGACTGAGAAACATTGCTGTCACCCGTTAAACTATCACGGGTAAGAAATTAAAATATTAATTTTACCCGATTTAATTACTTTTCCAAATGAAATTACCGTTTGGCAGAAAACAGCTTCAAAGAATACAGTAATTTTATATCCGATTTAAAAAAAATTAAATTATTACTATCGAAAATTCCATGACATCCTTTTGACTTTCTCACCGCAGACAGGCTTGTGTAAATCTAAACTTGGGCACCGAAGCGAAACAATCTACACATATACATATATAAGGGTAAAAAAGAAGTGAATGGTTCCGTCTTATAAAAAAGGTAGAAAGAATGAGGAAAGTGGGCAGCAATCAAGAACGAGAGACAGTAAAATGAGCACGTAAATAAATGAAGAACATGCAACAATCAAATATGTCGATAAATGTTCCCCCCCCCCCCCCCCCCCCCCCCCCCCCAGGAATTAAAAAAATAACACAACAGACCAAAAAAACACGAAACATTAGATGAACAATTAAACACTTTACTGGTATCATTTTAATTTTTAATCAATTTTTAAAATCAATTCTTCCACTATGTTTCGTGTTTTTATCTGTGCTGTCTCACAGTTTTATGGTCAGCCTTGAAGAAATCATAGAAATCATCTCAAGACAGAGGGAGGAAAAACAGTAAAAGAATGACCATGCCTGAATACATGGATGAGGTCATGACTTCGTTTCTTTTTCGAGTGTCCTGAGTTCAGACACATTAAAGATCGAGACGACCGAGTGGATAGTGTGCTGTCCTTCCACTGACAGGCGGTTGTTAGTTGTTAGTTATAGCGAGGTTCGTTGTTCTAGACCAGCGGTTCTCAGATCCTTTTGCTCCACGGCCCACATTTAAAAGTGAAACATTTTTGGTGCTCACTAATAAAGTGCTTTATACTTGCAAGGTATAAATCTAATTTTATAAAGTATTGTGTAATATTTTCTCTACATGTTTAGCTGCATATTGATTGCTACACAAAAGTTCTTTTCATTTACCTTAAAGATGGCACTGTTTCCGGTCGGATAGCATGTCTATTCTGGCTGGAATTTGTGACAAACACACACGAAGATCATCCTCCACGTTCATTCTTGAATGATATTTCGTTTTCATGGCAGTCAATGCAGAAAATGAAACTTCGCATAAATAAGTTGTTGAAAAAAGGTAGAAGAACTTTCATCACTAGGGCTGATAAAAACAGATATTCCAGCGAAACAGTGCACCAAAAGGAAGAGATATCCACAGCGGGGTCGATAAATTTTATTTGTAATGTGCGATCGCTAGACAGTTCCGCTAATTCTTCTTGTGCACGACCAGTTAATTCAGAGAATACACACTGAAAAGGATTACGAATCCAGTCGTACCCTTTAATGTCTTCGGGTGTGGAGTATTTGTCAAAATATTCAGCAAGAGATGTCAGATGCCCTTTTATTACAATAGTGACCCCTTCCAGAATCTCGCCATTAACTTCATTGCACTCCATAAATTCACAGAACAAGCGAAACATGTCTTGTGATTTGTTCTCGAGTCGCTTACGCCAAAGTCGTAGTTTCTTCTTAAAGGCTGCAACTTTGTCATATGTCTTGAGTATACTGGCATCTTTACCCTGCAGTTCAAACTGTTCAAAAGGCTAAAAATGTCAGCACCATATGCCAGCATGGCAAGCCACCCAATATCAGCGACCTTACCTGAAAGGTCGAGATTGCTTATATAAAAAACTGCAACAACTCTAAACGAAGCTCAAACACCCTTGGAAGAACTTTTCCTCTGGACAGCCAACGCACATCCGAGTGCAATAGGAGATGCTTGTGTTCTGCATCTGACTCAATACAAAGTTGAGCAAACTGTTCACTGTTTTAGTTTTTACGAAGTTTACAATCCGAACACAGTCTTTGAGTACGTATCCCAAAGTTTCATTCAACTTATTTGAAGCGAGTGCCTCACGATGGATCATACAATCAGTGCCTACAATCTTTGGTGACGCTTGCTTTATGCCAGTTACAACACCACTGTTGCGGCCAGTCATTGTGGCAGCACCGTCGGTGCAAACACCCATGCAATTCGTCCACTGCAGTCCAAAAATTGTGAAAAAAAATAGTTTAAAACATGAAATATTTCATCGGCGGTTGTTCTAGCTGGAAATGACTTGCAACAAAAAAAATTCCTTTTGCATACTATTTTGCCAACAATAGCGAACATAAACAAGCAGCTGTGACTTGCCGATGATGTCAACTGACTCATCTAACTGAATACCAAACTTAGTAGATTGTAATCATTCAGTTAGCTCCGCGGCAATGTCCTCGGACAGTATCGCTCGAGATGGGAATGCTTTTCAGTTTTGTAGAGTATTCTGAGCCAAACAATATGTCACAAATCTCAACAGCGGGTGGCATGATAAGATCTTCTCCAATCGTGTGCGGTTTCTTTGATTTTGCGATTCTCTGGGCAATCAGGTAAGAGCATTTTCGTTGAGTGGGTCTTGTTTTTAACACTGTCTTCTATTTACTATATTCTTCGGTTTTACGTTCGAAAAATTCTTTGGTTTTATTCTGGATGTTTTGTAGTTAGATGATGACGCAATTTCGTCGGCTTCATTATTTCATTAGAGAGGATCTGCAAACAAATAACACACTATAGCATATTTTTGTCATTTGTTGATGGAACGAAACCGCACTTAATATACTTCACATCGTATTTTCCAGCGTATTTAGTTTTCTTACAAGTATCATGTAAGGAGTGGAAAAATAAGCAAGCAGTGACCTGGTTTTGAATGGAAATCCCCAGGCCTTCGAGTCCGGCGCTGACCAGGTATATAAGACGAGAAGAGAAAAAAAAGGGGGATAAGTTGAGCACGTGGAAGTCGAGCGGCAGACGTGGACAAGGAGGGTCATTCGATAGATGGAGGCTGACGTGTATAGTTTAGTTGTGTGCATTTGTAATCAGGATTGAAATCATATTATTCAAGGAACCTTTTTTTATGATTCAATAACGCGTGTGGAAATATATAAATATATGGACTTCATGCGCATAGGATTCGTTTGATTCGCATTGCCTTGTGGATCACAATTTTGTAAATACAAGGATCGTTACAGTAAGAAAAAAGGATTGTTGTTTCGTGTTCCCGTTATTTATACGTAAGGTGTGAATGTATGGTGTAGTCAGCCTTCCACCACTCAGTACGACGGCGGCCAGACAAAATAAATGATTGAATAATAATTCACATCAAAAATTTTATTACTACATGTGGTGACCGTGAGCAGGATGAATCCTCATTGCATATATATAATATATGTTTGATATGTCAGCTGACCTGGTTACAAACCATTTGGATTTATACTGGAACATAGGAGGTCACCGTTTGCACTAACATCGCTGACAAGGGGCCAGTCAGGTTTCCGTGTTTAGCGAGAGTACAGGGGAAATTCCACCACGGAAAGGTCAAAGCTCAGCGCCCATATTTCTACAACTATTCTACCGATAATCTTCGTCAAAAGGGCCAAGAACCATGGAGTCTGCAACAAATATCGAACCTAAACTAGAAGCTGACCCAGTCACCATAATGACCGAAGCCTTGAGACAATTAAAGCTAACCTTCGCCACTCAAGGTTTACCCTGCCACATCGATACCTACGATGGCGATCCACAGAGATTCCAACAATGGATAGAACAAACAGAAAAATATGCGTTTGTGCATAACCTACATGATTCGCAAAAGAAAAACATATTCCTTATTACAGCAACGGGGAGTGTTTCAGACTTTGTCTCCAGGCGAATTCAAGAGAACTCAGACGAAACATTTGCGGATTTTAAGAAAGAACTAACTAAATGTTTCAGCAAAGGCATCGATCCTCACGCAGCCTTCAGACAAATAAGCAATTTGAAGCAGCGCAAAGAAGAGCCAATCCAAAACATGGCAGAAACAATGATTAAACTGGCAAAACAAGCCTTCAACAACGACAAGATACTTCAACCGGCCACACAGCATTTGCTGGCAAATTTTTTTTATAGACGCTGTGTATGACAAAGCAATCAAAACAAAGTTAATCAAGAAAGACCCCCAGACATTAAACTCGGCAATCAATACAGCTATCGAAATGGAGCAGTTCACAAAAAGACTAACATCCTGCATGGCCAACAGGGAGAACCAACGCCCGACAACTGAACCAATGACTTCTTTTTTACGCACCGACAGTGCTACATAAAGACAAGCTGCCTCGGAAAGCGCAATGCAAAGCACGGCCACCGTGGTCCAGGTCTCTTATCAGGACACACAGACGAACATAAGATCAAAACCATGCTTCAACTGCGGTATTCATGGACACATAGCTCGCCAATGCAGATATGAATCTGCGCCCGTATCAAGCAGAAGTTCATGGAAGAGCACGCAGACCAACCATGATTATACACTACCCAGATTCACCAGACCACCTGAGTACCGATACAGAACACCACGAGAATCCACACCAAAATACAGAGTCTACAACCAACAGAGAAGACGCTCGGAAAACTTCAACGGAGGTATGGTAAACGGTCCACCCCACCTCTACAAGTATCAACGGGCCGTATCACAGCACTGGAAAACGGCACAAATGCAACTTCGCACAGAACCAAATCAATTATTTAGGCTTTACCATAAGCAGCCAAGGCATCACATCAGATAAAGAGAAAGTAAAGGCAATGGCAGAGATAGCCACACCAAGGACAATAAAACAAATACGAAGTTTTATAGGAACAATATCATACTACAGAAGATTTATAGACAATTTTTCCCACAAGGCTGAACCTTTGATCGCGCTCACAAGAAAATATAGCCGATTCACCTGGTCAGCAGAATGTCAAAGGGCATTCGACACACTAAAAAATGACCTCATGCGACAGACCAGGCTCGTATTCCCAGATTTAAATAAACCGATGATACTTTACACAGACGCATAGCAACAACAATAAGCGCCGTGTTGCTACAAGACAACAGCACAAGACAGAGAGAGGAAAACCTAAAACCCATTTACTTTCTATCCCATAGACTAAGTGAGTCACAAAGCAAGTGGCACATCATCGAAAAAGAGGCATACGCCACAGTGTACGCGTTACAGAAACTTCACAAATATGTGTTACACAGCCAGTTAAGCATCCTAACAGACAGTATCGGACTTATAACCCTAATGAACGCCAAGCACAAGAACTTCAAAATACAACGATGGAGTCATTTCATCCAAGCCTACACTGCAGACATTCGTCATATCTCAGGAGCACGGAACCTCGCCGACCAGTTTTCTCGGCCAGGAACAGAACAGTGTAAGGACAACAATCACCAGACAGCAGAAACTGTCAACAAACAGGATAATATGCTTGAAATAAACACCATCAACTCTTCATTCTTTCTGCCAACTGATTTCCCCATGTACGATCCCTTCCCACAACCACAACCAATATCTGAAGTCTTACCAGGCCCCACCGAACAGTTACCCACCCCTCCCATCATGGCAAATGAGCAAGACCTGGACGAGGAGATAAGGCAATTAAAAGCAGATATGAAGCACAACCGATTACCAAGAAAAACCAGGAAAAAGTTCAGAATAGTGAATAACGTGCTATACAAAGTAGAAGAAGACGACGACGACTACAGGTTGAGAACCGTCACGCCCCAACATCTACAACAACAGGTGTTATCACAATACCACGATAACAACGGGCATATGGGGACGGAAAAAACGTTGAAAGCCATACAAATATGATACTACTAGAAAAACATGAGACAGGACGTAAACCAGCACATAGAGCAGTGCCAAACGTGCAAAACAAGAAACTTGTTACCTCTAAAAAATCCGCTAGAAATATCCGATACCCTACCGGCATGCATGCTGAAATTAAGTATCGACTGTTCAGGACCTTATCCAGTCACCACATCAGGCAACAAGTACATCGTGCATGTAACAGACGAATATTCCGCATGGACGGAGTGTTTTCCAACGCCAAACATCCAAAGTAAAACAGTAGCTGACTTGGTAATCGACAATATTGTCCCAAGACATGGAGTACCAATTACTATAGTCACAGACAACGGTCCCGAGTTTCGCGGAGAACAATTCCAAACTATGGTGAAACGCTATAACATTCACCATATCTTCCCAACACCATACCATCCTCAAGCCAACGGGACAAACGAGAGACAGCATCGCACACTAAATGTTATTGTTGCCAAACTGGTAAACACGGAGGTCAGTAAATGGGACGAGTACTTGACACAGGCGGTGGCAGCGATGAATATGAACATTTCTAAACGAACAGGATACTCCCCATTTTTCCTCATGTACGGGAGACACCCTATTCTACCCCTGGACGCCATCCTGAGACTACGAACACACTGCTACAGTGAAAATGATTCTATAGAACATACGCTAATGAGACAACATAAGGCTTTTATACAAGTGATAAATCACATAAACAGAACCAAAGACGCACGAAAGCAAAAGTACGACGAACAAATCACAACTGAGGACATTTCTATAGGCGATCCAGTATACTTATTAAACCACCATATGACATCAAAACACGACAGAAAATGGAAAACGGGATTTTTTGTTCTAAAAAAGTTATCTCCAGTATCTTTTATAATAAAGAACCAACTGACAGGAAAAATACAACGAGTCCACGCAAACCATTTGAGAAAGGCCAAACAAGATTGGAATATCCCTACAGACGACAGAAACAATCAGCGCAGACAGGCTACACTCAGTATAGCACCCAACAACGATGACGACACCGACGATGAGATAGTAGTAGACTCGTCGGAATCAGAGACCGAACCTGACAGTACGCAGGTAGAAATAACGGAGGAAGGCGACACGCAACTACAGCAACATGTGTGCTGGTTCCAAAAGAAGGACATAAAGACTTTGAGTTCAGGATATGTAGCTATGCTACAATGTATATGTAAAATTTATTGTATTCCATACAAAAATTTTGTAAACAAAACCAGGGGGAGTATGTAAGGAGTGGAAAAATAAGCAAGCAGTGACCCGGTTTTGAATGGAAATCCCCAGGCCTTCGAGTCCGGCGCTGACCAGGTATATAAGACTAGAAGAGAAAAAAAGGGGGATAAGCTGAGCACGTGGAAGTCGAGCGGCAGACGTGGACAAGATAGATGGAGGCTGAGGTGTAGAGTTTAGTTGTGTGCACTTGTAATCAGGACTGAAATCATATTATTCAAGGAACCTTTTTATGATTCAATAACGCGTATGGAAATATATAAATATATGGACTTCATGCGCATAGGATTCGTTTGATTCGCATTGCCTTGTGGATCAAAAATTTTGTAAATACAAGGATCGTTACAGTAAGAAAAAAAGGATTGTTGTTTCGTGTTCCTGTTATTTATACGTAAGGTGTGAATGTATGGGGTAGTCACCCTCCCACCACTCAGTACGACGGCGGCCAGACAAAATAAATGATTGAATAATAATTCACATCAATCTAGTAAAAATTTTATTAATACAATCAACGTTAACGTCATCTCGAACACAATCACTTTCGTTGCCACTATTATCAAATTGTTTGCGTGAAGTCGAAGGCTTACGTTTCACAAATAGTTCCATTTTAGCGCCTAAAGTTTTAAAGTTTAAACAATAAAAAGGCTATCCGAAAAGTCTCCAGGATCACTACGTTGGTTACTGTAATCCGTTGATTAATCCATTACAAATTTACACAGCACCATGACCGAATAGCGGCTCTCAAGCCAACGAAATATGTTTTTAAACTAAAACACAACTGCTGAGAATTATATTTCACGTCTGCTCTGTCGCACAATCTACGCCGACTGTTCTCTAAAATTACATTGTAAAACTGCATGTTTCAGCAACAAGGTCTGAAAGACACCGGTGTCGCACTTCAAAAGCGATGCCGTCTTCTTATGCCTTTTATGTACGTCACATTTCTGTTTGATGCTAGAAAAAAACGCTGTCTGGACCATCCTTTCTCCAATAGCCGCACTGCGGACATACTAGTAAAGCTACCTACAATTCTGCGGCTTGCACTCATGCAGTCTGCCCCTATGCATTGCGTGAAAAATCGCGAATAATTTTTTATTGTCTATCTTTTTGTTGTTGCTGCTTTGAGATTTCAGCGCGGCCCACAATGCTCCCTGTCACGGTCCACCTTTGCACCGCGGCCCATGGGTTGAGAACCACTGTTCCAGACGAACTAAAAACTAAAAGAGTGGCACAGAGCACGGTTCAAAACACATTTTATAGAAAGAGCAAAGGATAGGTGGCTGTGGAAATCAATGATGACCAACGCCTGACTGGCATGGACCAGAGAGAGAGAGAGAGAGAGAGAGAGAGAGAGAGAGAGTGTGTCACTCATTCGCCAACTACTTTTCCTTCTCTCACGTCTTAAGTGCTTTGTATTTTTCGAGCCAACCAAACAACACTGTGATCACAATATATGTGATTCAACCATACAGCACTTTGATTCAACCCTACAACTGTGTGATTCAATGACACAGCACTCTGATTCATCCCTACAACAGTGTGATTCAATGACACAGCACTCTGATTCATCCCTACAACAGTGTGATTCAATGACACAGCACTCTGATTCAACCCTACAACTGTGTGATTCAACCATACAGTGCTGTGATTCAACCCTACAACTGTGTGATTAATCCCTACAACAGTGTGATTCAACCATACAGCACTCTGATTCAACCCTACAACAATGTTATTCAAAGACACAACAGTGTGATTCAACTACACAGCATTCTGATACAACCCTACAACAGTGTGGTTAAACCAAAGAACACTGTTATACAACCAAACAGCAGTGTAATCCAACCAAACGGTACTGTGACCCAACCATATAACACTGTGATCCAATCATAATGAAAATATACTGTTCAAAAAAAAAAAAAACCGCATAACTACGGAAGACCCAGTCTTAGCCATAACTTTGATATTCTATAGCTGTTTAAATTGAATGAATAAAATTTTTTAATTGCACACAATAATACCTAAGGGATTACACACTCAGTTGACAGTTCCTTGCATCTGTGTGACAAGAATTTGTTAGTCCCAGGGGTTCTAAAGTTAGTATGGTGTGTGGCCTCCGCTTGCATCGATCAGCGACTGGCATTTTCTTAGCATAGATCCGATCACATGTCTGATGTTCGTCTGTGGGACGGCTGCCCACTCTTCCTGTAGTGCCTGCCACAGATCACGACGATTGGCTGGAGAAATGTTTCAGCGAAAAGCACGTCTTTGCAGCTCATCCCATAGATGCTGGATCGGATTCATGTATGGAGACAAAGATTGCCAAGGAAGGGTGAGAATGTTGTTCGCAGTCAGGAACTGTGTGGTGAAGCATGCATAATGGGGTTTGACGTTGTCCTGTTGAAACACAGACCTTTGCGCAGCCAAAAATGGAAGGACATGGGGTCGAAGAATTTCATTGACGCATCGTTGCGCATTCAAGGCTCCTTCAATCTGCACCTATGGACTCCTTCCGTTGAAATTGATCAATTCCCATACCATTACACCTCCACCACCGTGCGGCGGAGCTTCATCAATGCACTTTTGGGCAAAACGTTCATTTGGCCTACGCATATCATGGCGGTGCAACAAAAAGGAAGATTCGTCACTAAACCAGACACGTCTGCCTTGATTGTCAGTTGTCCAGGTCCGATGCTGGTTGGCCGAAACAAGTCGATTTTGGCGATGGCGTCTCGTTAAGACAAGACTACGGTGAGGTCGTCATGCCACAAGTCCAGCTTCATGCAATCTATTCCGGACAGTTTGATCAGACACACGACGTCCTGCAAGCAATGACTGAGCACTTTAGGAAGCTGTTGTAAACTTGTTTCTGAGGTGATGAACCAGAATAAAGCGATCATCAGCTGCTGTTGTTACCCTGTGTCGTCTGCTGAGGTGCCGGTCTTCAACTGAGTCAGTGGCTTGGAAATGGTGCCAAAGTCGACTGATGGTACTCTGCTGCACGTTTAAATGCCTGGCAACCTGACTTTGACTTTCGCCTGCTAGCAGGCGACCAATAGCAATGTTTCCTAAATTTTGCGATAGACGCGCTATAATTATCTGCTTCAAAATTAACTGAATTTGTTTGTGTAACCTCATCATTTTATAGGGTTTCATTTGCATGGGAAGTGAGTTGTACTCACCACAAAAATCACGAATTTCCCATAAACGCAACGTGAGTTATGGTAAAAAAAAAATGCGTGATTAGCAAAGCCAGCTACTGCGTTCTGACTATACACGAGAATAGCAAAATTCACGCTAAATCATGGACCTGATATCTTGGTGACAATTTTTGGTTTGGTTTGAGATACCCGGGAAAAAAATGTTTGTCGCAACATATAAAAAATGAATCTTATATAACCTATGCTTTTTCATTTTACAGTTTTTTTTGGTTCAGTTGTACAAAAAAAAAAGAGTGAGGAAAGTGGGCAGAAAGCAAGATAAGCAGAAAGCAAGATAAGCATATGCAAATGAAGTACATACAACATTCCAAAATTTCAGCAAAAGCCTTTTTCAAGGACCACATACAAAAACAACACAACAGATAAAACATGAAAAAAAGATGAACTATTTAAGCATCCTCCTAGTACGAGAATTGCTCCAACCATATAACATTGTGATCCAGCCAAACAACACTGTGATCCAACCATACAATATTGTGATCCAACCATGCAACACTGTAATTCAAGTATACAGCACTGTGATTCAACCATACAACACTGTGATTCAGTTATACAACAATACAACACTGTGATCCACCCATAGGACACTGTGATCCACCCATACATCACTATGATCCAACCATACAACACTGTAATTCAACCATACAGCACTGTGATTCAATAATACAACACTGTGATCCAACAATACAAGCAGAAGCCGTGTTGTGTCCTATTTGTAAAATCTGCTACAAGTTGTAAAGACTGATCCTCCACGATTGTTATTATCTCTAAAAGACCTCACAGACAGCAAAGTGAAAATCTGTTTATTTTTGTCTTGAAAAATAGAGCACGTTCTTCTTCACAGTTAGACTGCTTTGTACATATGAAACCATTTTAGAGATCTAAGATACGGACATTATGCAGTCTTTGCTATTCTATTTTAATAACTCGCCATTTGGCCAAGGGAGCATACCTCCTACATTTTAAACATCTTTGTACAACTTTAAACTGTCTTTCTCTCTCTGCAAAACTTATATGGCAATAAAGATATGATGTGACATGTTCGTGACGAGGCATCTAAATCGTATGTTGTTTGTTGCGATCTACACACTCTCCTTTTACTCATGGTTTCTTTACCCCAGTAAAGTAAGTGGCCTGTTTATATAATACCTGATCATTATAAAAAACATACACAGATTCACATTAAATACTACATATGGAGATTTATTTAGAAACGTATTGTTTTAGTTATCTTATTAACACATCTTATATCCTTCCCGTGCCGTTAAACGTCACATAGGGCTCGCATGGTAGTTTGCCAAGTTTTCCTGTTTTCGACGAGCTTTTCAAACCTCATCAAGGGATTTTATACCTACTACTTTGGCCTCTCTTAACAGTGTCCTCTTTAGAGTTTCACGTGGTCGACCTCTTTTTCTTTAGTCTGTTGTGTTCCACTTGATAGCTTGTTCTGGGATTCTCTGATTGTTTCTACTGATCACGTGACCGACATATATCCGTCTCCTTTTTCTGATCCCCTCTGAGACTAGTAATTGTTTGCTCATCTGCCTTATCTCTGTGTTGTTCCTGAATTCGTTCTACCTTATACCGAGTATTTTCTTGAGGTATTTGTTTTCTAATTTGTTGTTTATTTCTTTAGTTGTTTTCCAGCTTTCGCGTGCATAAATGAGGGTGGATATTACATTTGAATTGAATAATCTTGGCTTGATTTTTGTGCTTTGTGCAGTAATAATACAGCGCGATATTAATACTGCGTCGAATCGATCGGCTAAAAATGTCAAGTCGCAAGTAAAGTCTGGGTCTTTTTCTTCATCTTTGTGGAATAAACGAAGTCTTTAAAGTAACTCGAATCTCGTTCTAGTAAAATAATATATTCCAAGACTGTTTGACCCTATTAGAAGCGAGACGTTTACGAATGTTCAGACACAATACAGAAAGTTACGAAATCTGTTATACACCAGTGTCTTTCTTCCTATAAAAGTTCACGCGTTTCTTGCAGTTTTATTCTTGTTTTTTTTCCCTGTACTGTTTCTGGATTTTAAAACAGTCCTTTCCCAGCACTTTTATGTTACATCACATTCAGTTTGTAAATGTTGTATGAACATTTGCGCACCCTTCTCAAGTTTCATTTTATAAGGTCAGCAGCCCGACATTATTACGTCATCATCATCATCATCATGTGCCGTGCCGACTGGCGTTGGCTATTATGCTTCTCCAGAGTACACGATCCTTCATGTAGGCCATCAGCTCAGTTGGTGATCTCCTCTCACACCATCCCGTAAGACTGTCCAGTATCATTTCTCTTGGTCTTCCTCTTGATCTTCTTCCTTCTATTTTTCCTGTTGTTATATTTTCAATGCCCCCTCTTCTCATTGCATGTCCTATGAAAGTACACTGTGTCTCTCTCTCTTTTTGACAAGGTTTTTTTGTCTCTCCAGCTCTTCTCATACATTCTTCATTAGTTATTTTTGCTGTCCAGGGGATTCGCAACATTCTTCTAATAAACCACATTTCTGCTGCTTCCAACGATTTTTGTGCAGACTTGCCTATTGCCCATTATTCACTTCCACATAACAAGATAGGTTCAATATAGCATTTTAGGGCTCGTTTTCTAACATTCATTGATAAAGATGTGTTGGCTAATATGTTTCTCATTCTCTTAAATGCAGTCTTTGCTTGGCCTATTCTGTTCCTAATTTCTGTTCTCCATTTTCCATCTGAAGTTATTACTGCTCCAAGGTAACTGAATTTCTGCACCTGCTTTAGAATAGTTCCGTTTAATTTTATACTGCAAGTTGGTGGAGTCTGTTTCTTAGAAATAACCATAGTCTCTGTCTTTTTGATGTTCAAAGTAAGGCCTTTCTGTTCACTTTCTTTGGCCACTTTATCCAAGAGATTTTGCAGTTGTTGTTGGTTCTCAGCTCTCAGTACTGTGTCGTCAGCATACCGAAGGTTGTTAATATTGTATCCTCCAATTTTTATGCCCGGTTCTGTGATGATCGTTCTTAGAATAGTTTCACTGTACAGAGAAAAAAGGTCTGGAGATAGTACACATCCTTGTCGCACCCCTTGTTTTATAGGTTGATATTTTCCAGTTCTATTTTCAACTCAAATTGCTGTTTCTTGTTGCCGGTATAGATGTTTTACAATCCTCAGGTCTTTGCCGTCTATATTGATGTCTTCAAGCATTTTAATAATTTCATTATGTTTCACCTTGTCGAATGCCTTGGTGTAATCAATGACGCATAAATAGAGATCTTTGTGTACTTCTAAAGCTCTTTCTATTAGTGTTCGTAAAGCATAAATGGTATTGTGTGTTCCCTTTCCTTCAACAAATCCAAACTGTTCTTCTGCTATTTCCATTTTTATCTTTTGTCCTTGTCCTTCTCATAATGATTCTCAGAAGTAGGTTCGTTATGTGACATGAGAGGCTGATAGTCCGGTGGTCATCACATTCCTTTGCACCTGGTTTCTTTGGTAGTGCTATAAACGTGGATTTAATCAGGTCACTGGGAATATAACCACTGTTGTAAATGTCATTCAGTAACTTGGTTATTATGCAATTTTACGTGCATACTGATTTATACGCAATTTTGTGTGCCGTTACTCCAATAACATTTCGTGTGTAATAGTATTTTCGTGTATTGTTCTCATGTATATATGTATGTATGTATGTATGTATGTATGCATGTATGTATGTATGTATGTATGTATGTATGTATGTATGTATGTATGTATGTGTGTGTATGTATGTATGTATGCATGTACGCATGTATTATGTATGTATTATGTATGTATATGTATGTATTATATGTGATCATATGTGATCGTATGCATGTAATATATTCTTGTATACATCTGCAAGCTTATTTAATTATGTTACACGATAACTTGCTTCCATCCATGTAAGTGGGGGTGAATTTATGGAAGGAAGAGAGAAGAAGGTACAAACGGACTGAACAAATTTCTATTCTCACTAATTAATGTGTATGGCTTCTGTGTGTGAAGGAGTAGGAAGAAGAAGAAGAAGAAGAAGAAGAGGAAGAAGAAGAAGAAGAAATAATGACAGAGGGGTTACCTGTTGTATGGAGATACCGATACTCGACCATGAGGAATATTGGTAGGCTCAGGCTGACACCGGAGATCTACAGATTGTATATGTGATTTACAATAGCATGATTTATAATACCATGATTTATAACACTATGATTTCTCACATTATGATTAATAAATAATTATTGCTGCATTATTATATATAAAAATATGATTTATAATAATGATCAATCGTACCATGACGATAGGATTTCTAATACCACTATTTATAACTCCTTGATTTATAAAACTGAAGTTTATCATATAATGACTAATAACATCACAGTATATAATGCCATGGTTTAAATACGATGATTAATAACGCTATGATTTATCATACCATGATTAATAATACCTCTTATTATAACAGTTTAAATTACATACAATACTATGGTTTACAACGGCCATTCTTCATTCCGTGATTAATAATACTCGTACCACGATTTGTAATACCATGGTCTATAATGGTAAGATGATTTGTAATATCATAGTTTATAATGGTACAATGGTTTGTAACACTAAAATTTATCAAGCTACACATTGCGAGAGGTCGCTGTTTTTATTATCAGTTCTTCAAGTATCATGGACTCAAAAAAAGAACAAATATATCCATACTACAAGAACTTAATAGTGGCTAGCAAAGAGGATTAAAGAGAGAAAACTAAACTATTTTGGACATATTAAACGCCATGAGAATTTAGAGAAGACCATCTTGAAAGGGTACATAATGGGGAAAAAAGAGAGAGAGGAAGACCAAGGCGAAGATGGGTGCAAGACATCGTTGATGATCTGCGAATGGATGCATAAGCAGCAAGCCATCTTGCTTACAACCGAGAGGCCTACAGGATCTCTGTTAGGGAGGCAAAGTTCCGCAAGGGGCATGCACATGACTGACTGACTGATCAGTTCACTTCTTTCTTTCCAGAAATATAAAACCACGTGAAGTACAGATGAATCCCCGCCCCCCCCCCCAAACCACCACCACCCCTTCAGGGTAATGAACACAACTCACTTGGGTTGATGCACGACTTTCCACACTTCCCGTCGCACATGCATTTCTTCTTGGAGCTGATGCAGTCCTTGTCAGACTCGCAGCTCTTGAAGCATCTTCTTTCGATGTACTCCTGCCTCTCGTGGTCGCACTCGATCACGTCGGCGACTGAAGAAAACACACAAAAAAATATTGCCGACCACTTTCTCTCATACAAAACAATTTCTTATTTATATTACAAATATTATCAGTGGTTACCAAAATGTGCGATACGGCCCTCATATTCTCGGGGCAGTAGAAGATTGGAGGGGGGACAGGAATGAGGAGAAAAGAGTAGCAAGGTACGTCAGATAGCAGTACAGCGAGAAGTTTTTTTTTTCAATTAGAAAACTTGAGAAAGCTAAAGCTGTGGTCTGAAGCTGCAGGCCGAAAAAGGTTTGAGAATGATTGATTTAGATTATCTAGATATCAGTCTTCTCCAGCTCACGACAGCACAAAACAAGGTCTAGATGTCAGTCTTCTCCAGCTCACGACAGCACAGAGCAAGGTCTAGATGTCAGTCTTCTCCAGCTCACGACAGCACAAAACAAGGTCTAGATGTCGTCTTCTCCAGCTCACGACAGCACAAAACAAGGTCTAGATGTCAGTCTTCTCCAGCTCACGACAGCACAAAACAAGGTCTAGATGTCAGTCTTCTCCAGCTCACGACAGCACAGAGCAAGGTCTAGATATCAGTCTTCTCCAGCTCACGACAGCACAGAGCAAGGTCTAGATATCAGTCTTCTCCAGCTCACGACAGCACCGAGCAAGGTCTAGATATCAGTCTTCTCCAGCTCACGACAGCACCGAGCAAGGTCTAGATGTCAGTCTTCTACCAGCTCACGACAGCACAGAGCAAGGTCTAGATGTCAGTCTTCTCCAGCTCACGACAGCACAGAGCAAGGTCTAGATGTCAGTCTTCTCCAGCTCACGACAGCACAGAGCAAGGTCTAGATATCAGTCTTCTCCAGCTCACGACAGCACCGAGCAAGGTCTAGATGTCAGTCTTCTCCAGCTCACGACAGCACAGAGCAAGGTCTAGATGTCAGTCTTCTCCAGCTCACGACAGCACAGAGCAAGGTCTATATGTCAGTCTTCTCCAGCTCACGACAGCACCGAGCAAGGTCTAGATGTCAGTCTTCTCCAGCTCACGATAGCACAGAGCAAGGCTAACAAAACTTGCCAAGACCTAGTAATAGTTTTTTAGGAGGAAATGCTATCAGTTGAAACGGAGTAAATATACTTTCTCTTCCACCCTCCCTCCAATTACCGTGGCACATTTGCGGACCATTTGCAGCACATAGGATGGCAATCACTGACTTCAACGATGAAATTAACAATTTAGTGCCTCGAAAATGACTAAAAAAAATTGTGCCGACAATCAGTGAGATAAACTGGGGTCTACATAATGGCTACTGCCATGGTTGGGGGGGGGGGGAGGTAGTTTTTTTTTTTTTAGCTTATTTAAGTAAGGACATCTTCGTCCATGCGGAATCTTGCATATGTTAGCAAAAGAAAATATAACCGCTCTATAGGCTTGGAAACAAAAAAAAAAAGATCACATATCCCAAAACTATCCTCACTTTCCACGAGGGATTCACATACGAGTCCCGTAATTGGATATATGCCATCGTATGCACAAGATTACTTATATTGGTGAAACTGGTCTCACATTAGATGACCACGTGCAAAAACATGTGTGTGGTATCACCCGGCATGCTTTGAAACCAGTCCCTAATCATTTCAATGGCTCCAGCTACAGAGGCAAATCTGATTTTCTGGTAACAGCCATCAAACAATGCCACGCCAATGCAGAAGCCGCCTAGCGCTTGGGAACCACTACATTCAGAAATATGGGACGCTGGAACCACATGTTTTGAACTCCCAATTCAGTTATACCTAAAATTCCCCTCTCCCACAATCATATTCTTTTTCCACCAAGTTCCATTCTTTTCTCACTAGCCATACATATTTCAAAACTTCCTCACGATATAAGATTACAACCTCTGTACCCCAACTGCAATCACCTATTCCACCTTCTCCCATTTAGGTTACTATTATACCACTCTCTCTCTTCTTTCTGTTGTTCCCCCCCTCCCCCAACGACCATCATCACCCTGCTCCCTTTACGACTCACCGATCGCACATTACAAGTCTCCATTTAAACATTCTCAACACTCCACCACACGCATTTCTGGACACAGCTCTTATAAGCCACAGCTAAGTTATATACTTAGTTGTGTATACTTATACATTAATTGTTCGTGTGTTAATAAATTAAGTAGGTGTAAGCTGTTCCTGAAAGCTACCGAACATCATTTGTTTGAGAGTAGTCCCTTTACAGTGCTTGAACCAATAATGGATTGGTACATTCTGTCACGTTTAACAACAAGCCCTGTCTGTGTTGCAAGATCCATTTTCTTTGAATTCACCTCCACTCCCCGGGTAACGAAGTGGTTAAGGCGTCCAACTACCGAATTTCTAGTTCAAGTCCACTAGATTTATTACGTTTTCTTCAAGCCGCTGTATGAATGTCGTTACAACATACTGAAATCTACACGCATTAAACCAACACGCTTAATGTAAAATCTCATCAGTCCTAGCAGTTATTATTCAAAGTAACCGTAACTTTAGGTCGCCGCTGGGCAGATACTGTTAACATTCCCATGAAGATTGACAAAACGGAAGATTTGGACACTGTAACGCGGCATCTCGATGTAGGACGAAAGAAGTGAGAGTAAAATGTTGAGACGTCATACATAGACTTTAGATGGCACCGAAAAAACCAAACTATAAAACAACACAAAACGGGTATTCGTAAGTTGCTTCACGTTGAAGAATATATAAAGAATGTGACCAGAGCACATGAGACGCACGCAAGATAATGGTGCAACTAATTATATGTCCATCTTAACGTTAAAATCTTTTCATTTTTGTTTGTTTATTTGTTTGTGTTATCTGAATGTAGCTTTAAGTTCTACAGAGCCTTTCTTCGACACAAAAGTAAGCTAAAAAAAAGCTAGAAGAGATAAACATAAGACAAAAAAGGATAAAAAAAAGTTCATGATAAATGCAGTTTTTGTATTGTAGGCCAGAAAATAGGGAAATATTATCAGAAAAGCTGCAGGACATTACAAACTAATTAGCACTCACAGGGGAAAGAATGTGTTTTTCTTTTTTCAGTGTATGATAAGAAACAGCAGCAGAAAATGATCAAAGGCCACAGACGAATATAATCATAAACAAAGATACACTGGAACTACAGCTACCTAGGGTATATAGTAATCAAGAATGGGAGATGTGAGACGGAAATAAAGAGAAGAGTAGGCATGGCAGGAAACACATTAGGAATGGCAAGAAACACATTAGGTATGGCAAGAAACACATTAGGAATGACAAGAAACATATTCTACATCATGAAGACGATGCTATTATTCAGAAATCCATAAAAAAAAAGATTCGGAAAATGTTATATCTGTTCTCTGCCGCTGTACGGTAGCAGAAACTTGGACTTTAAGTAGAAAGTCCAAGAGAAAGATACACACAGCAGAAATGTAGATCTGCAGGAAAGTAGGTCATATATCATGGAAAAGGAAAAGAACAAATATAGTAGTATCAGAACAACTACAAGTGCAACGTAACTTCTCCAAGAAATGAGAATCAAGAAAAGGAAATACCTTGGCCACATCAAAAGACATAATAACACACTTAAGATCGCACTAGAAGAAAAGGTGGAAGGAAAAAAAGAGCGAGAGGTAGACAAAGGTACAGATGGAAAGACAGTATATAAGAGTGGACAGGATATATAGCCTGACTGAGTGCACGAATGCACGAACAAGACGAGGGAGTCAGCTAACTGCAGATTCATTACCGTCAATCTTCATATTGAAGACGACACATGATGATGGTGGTTGCGAAGAATACATCACTTGGAAAACTTGAGAACAGCCGGAAGACCCTAAAACCTCTGAGATAAAACATCAGTTAGAAAACTCGAGAACATATGGAAGATCCTAAAACCTCTGAGATAAAACATCAGTTAGAAAACTCGAGAACATATGGAAGATCCTAAAACCTCTGAGAATATAGAACAGACTGATGATCCCTGTGCAGAAGTTCCAGAAGCTAGGCTCATTAATATCATCACTGGAGAAAAATAACGGATACGAGTGAAAGTGGCACAAGTTATTGCAAGAACTAACCGTAGAATGTCGGACAAGATAAGGATTAAATTATGAGATACAAAAGACGTATATTATACATGAGAAACATAATTACTTCCATCAGTCACCATGACACAGTTCACACGACGACCAGCGATGGCAAGCTTTCGTGAACAAATCAACTACCAAAAAAAAAAACCTACAGAATATAAATCAATGTTGGGTAAAACTGTACCTCACAGAAATGATGTTTGGATTATTTTCTCAAAATTAGGATAAAGTTGTGGCAATTATAATGTATTTACTGATTTTATTCAGAAAGCAAATGGCTGAGAGCGGGAAAGTTTTGGAAGAAATTATACTGAAATTATATTTCATAAAAATAAACCACGATCTCCATGTATCAACTTCCGCACGATCTGATTTATTTGGCACTAAAGTTTCCAGGTGATCGAACACATCACGTCTCGTAGGCTCCTCGGCTTCTCAAATCTTCTTTTCGTGGCGAGAATTCCAATTTTAGAATTCTATTTCACGGCTTGTGATTCAGTTACATCCAAACAAAGGCGGAAATATTTTTTGTATCCGGAAAATAAGACGCACGGCTCTTCTTCTTCTTCTTCTTCTTCTTTCACTTCAAATATACATAAAAAATAGTTTGCATTTATTTCCATTTTTATTCCTTCATGCACACACAGTATTTAGTGCTGTTCTGTCTGTCTCTCTCCCTTCCTCTCCTCTCCTCTCCCTCTCTCCCCTCCTCTCCTCTCCTCTCTCTTCCTTTCCCTCCCTCCCTCCCCTCCTCTTCTGTCCCTCTCTCTCCCTCCCTCCCCTCCTCTCCTCTCTCCCTCTCTCAACCTCCCTCCCTCTTTCAACCTCCCTCCATCCCCTCCTCTCCTCTCCTCCCCTCCTCTCCTCCCTCCCTCCCCTCCTCTCCTCCCTCCCTCTCTCAACCTCCCTCCCTCTCTCAACCTCCCTCCATCCCCTCCTCTCCTCCCTCTCTCTCCCTCCCTCCCCTCCTCTCCTCCCTCCCTCTCTCAACCTCCCTCTCTCTCCCTCTCTCTCCCTCTCTCCTCTCCTCTCCCTCTCTCCCCTCCTCTCCTCCCCCTCTTTCTCTCTCGCCTTTATCCCGCCCCACTTGAAAATACCGCCAGACAAGTTCATTCAGTGAAAAACTGAAGAAAAAATTCAAAGTATAACAGCAAGCAAGAAATGTCGTGGACGATTATTATAGCAAGAAATGTCGTGGTCGTTTACTATAGCAAGAAATGTTGTGGAGGTTTACTATAGCAAGAAATGTCGTAGGCGTTTACTATAGCAAGAAATGTCGTGGGCGTTTACTACAGTAAGAAATGTGGACGTTTAATATAGCAAGAAATGTCGTGGACGTTTGATACTCATGATATCATTACTTGATTTATTTTTAAATAAGAAACTTAACAATTAATTAACACAACAGGAAGTAAATCAACTACGCTCTTAAATGAATGTTTTATCAACAGGAAAAAAAACATGCACTGAATATATTTTTGAATTTTTTTGCACCTCCTGGCCTGCAGCAGTTTAGTTGATGCCACGGTAAGGCGCAGGTGTGGTGTGTCAGGTACGAAGCACTCCTCAGGTGTGCGTGGCTCTAGATTCGCTGGTGTCTAAAGCACGGTTAACTTTTATTACTCCTACATAAGCACTTAAAAATCGCCGACCTCAGCTGGGTATTATCCCACCACAGCTGGGTATCATCCCACCTCAGCCGGGTATCATCACACTCCAGCTGGGTATCATCCCACTCCAGCTGGGTATCATCACACTCCAGCTGGGTATCATCCCACTCTAGCTGGGTATCATCCCACCTCAGCTGGGTATCATCCCACTCCATCTGGATATCATCACACCCCAGCTGAGTATCATCACACCTCAGCTGGGTATCATCCCACTCCAGCTGGGTATCATCACACCCCAGTTGGATATCATCCCACTCCAGCTTGGTATCATCCTACCTCTCCACAAGCAGCAAATGAGAATGTTATATTAGTTTACTTTACTTACTTTATTGTTACTTTTTGTATCGTGAGGTGCTGAGGGGAGATGTAGTTAGCGTCTTTGGGCCACATGAGTGGAATCGGTGATGTTCAAGCCATAATTCGTGTGTGTTTCTATAACTCCATCCATCTTTTGCAGGGTCTTCCTCTTGATCTGTGTCTTGTAGTTCTTTGGTTGAAGACCCCGGCGGCTGGCCACATTTAATTGTGAAACATTTTTATATCTGTTATTTATACTCATCTTTAATCTTTATGACTTATGAGAAGTTTCACTGACAATTCGGTATTGTTTTTGTAAAATTATTTTCAGAATTGTTCCCTGTAACTGTTTTTTTTTCAAACTATCTATGGGTCTACGTTGCATATTCACTGATTTAGCAAACTTTTCATATAACATTCACAAATGGTTGAAAAGCATCACTTTAAAGCCAGTCGTCTTATAGTTAGAAGTAAAAGTTAGTGTGGTAGTTTTGTGGAGTACAGTAGAGTCAAGATGTAAGAGGATGTGGGTTTTAATTAGAACAATGGCATCAAAGATCCAGACCATCAAATAACTCCATCTTACGCAACACAGGCTAGGTACAAACAGGAACAAGTTGAAGGCTCTAAATAACGACCCAGTGACAGAAGTGCATTGTTATAATTAGCAAAATAATTTAAGGCGTGGTTTGTTTTACTAAGGCGTGGTGAAATATAGGGATCAAAGAATGATTTAAAAAAAACAAAGGTGGGCGTTGCAGCTCGTAAGAATATGACAGGTCAAGTAGCAGTCCAGACACGGGTCATAGTTAAAATAAAAGGCGCCATTAAACCCCGCCGTCACACCCGACTTAAGCGTGCCTCGTCCACACACACACCTGTCTTAAGCGTGCCTCGTCCAGACACACACCTGTCTTAAGCGTGCCTCGTCCACACACACACCTGTCTTAAGCGTGCCTCGTCCACACACACACCTGTCTTAAGCGTGCCTCGTCCACACACACACACACACCTGTCTTAAGCGTGCCTCGTCCACACACACACACCTGTCTTAAGCGTGCCTCGTCCAGACACACACCTATCTTAAGCGTGCCTCGTCCACACACACACCTGTCTTAAGCGTGCCTCGTCCAGACACACACCTATCTTAAGCGTGCTCGTCCACACACACACCTGTCTTAAGCGTGCCTCATCCACACACACACCTGTCTTAAGCGTACCTCGTCCACACACACACACCTGTCTTAAGCGTACCTCGTCCACACACACACACCTGTCTTAAGCGTGCCTCGTCCACACACACACCTGTCTTAAGCGTGCCTCATCCACACACACCTGTCCTAAGCGTGCCTCGTCCACACACACACACACACACACACCACATACACACCTGTCTTAAGAAAAGCGTTTAGTTTTGAGTAGAAATAAAAAAATGTGGTGGAGAAGTAGAGCGGTCAAGGCATGGTTTAGCACGGAAGTGCTGTGTAAACTGAGTGGCCAACTTAGATGACAGGGTCCACTCCCCAGAGGTCTGCCGTGATCCAGAAACATGACCCCTACTGGGGTCAGCTGCCTGGGGTCAATATAGAATGTATATATTACACAGATTAACGTGTAGATACTGTAAAATATCTTTTTATATTGTTGTGATATTAATTTGTTACTTTTTAAGGGTTTTGTCACGTGTCGTTCACCTTTGTTAAAATTGACCATTGTCCATGGCGTGTGATAAGTTATCATTACGGATATGGGCATGTGACAACCACTCTGCGGCAGGGCGAAAATCCCTATTTTCCCTTTTTTATTCACATCCAACCCTTATATTCTATACCGGGAGCACGGCTAATCTTTAGCCTACAGTCTGAGTGGAACCCGCATTACAGCTTCCGCGTGTCCCTCACTTCCCTACTGCTCGCCTCCATCTATTTCTCAACCCAGGTTCTTTGCATTATGGATGTTCCTCTTGCCTAGGGCAATTCCTCTGTGATCGCATAGCTTCTAATAATGACCTTATCTACTACCATCCTGTCATTCATTTCCAACCGACAATCATAAGTCCAACAACATGTATATAAATTCCAACACAAACTGTTTATTACAAAATAGACCGTATGTAACTCAATAACTGCGCCGACACAGATCGTGCACAAGCACGTTATACATTATATTATATACAGTTCTATGCATCTCATTAATCACCATAAAGAGTTGTCTATTATGACAACCCGCAACAAAATCTTAACGTTACATATAGATGTATGTTTATATCAGAATACATGACAATTTATGATTCAAGCTGATATCATCAACATCCTACATGGCTCCACCCTCCCTGCAATGCATATTACATGTTACATAGGAGCCTCAAGATAAAATACATCAATTGTTCCTGGCTCAAAGGTTCAAATAACATATGCAGATATTACATTAAAGCTTCAAAATTATGAATTTTATGTGTGTGTGTATATATATATATATATATATATATATATATAAAGGTAAAAAAAGGTAAGGGTAATCCTGTCATGCCTTAGAGGTATATATATATATATATATATATCCCTCAAGCAGTATGTGTTTAATATCTAATACAACTCCCTTCAAGGAATACTACTTGTACTTCAACTAAACTTATACCACTTACGACTGCAGACACCAAATATTACGTGACTTCACCTGACAATCATTGACAAATATGACTTACACGAATGAGGCGGCTCGAGCAACGCTCTGAGATCATAGCTGATGAAACAATAACACTCACGATCCCCTAATAACTTGAATCACATATCTGCCATTACGAAGCAAAGACATAAGCTCCCTCAGGCAAAAATATGCTGCTGAGCCATATGCCTGACGAACGACAACTGTATTCAGAAAAATATCTAACGCGTCCCTCTCTCCTACTTCCTGATCACGTGATTACAACCTCATTAGCACACCCAATGATGAAATGAGAATTTGTGAGCGAGCCATATGCATAAACGTCGTGATCGGCCTCGTCACGCCAGCCAGGCCCCGCTCGCTCACAATATGTAGTTGTTGTTTGTTACCAGTGTTTTATTTTTGTCACGGCTTCAGCTTTTGCTTAAAGTCATGTTCTCGGAAACTGTCACTGTAAGTTTATTCATTGTTCTTTTTTTCTTTGCAAACGTTTACTGTTAGAAAAATATCAGAATCACCGATTATGTTACGCATGACTACTTACAACGTTCTGTTTTTCCCCACACAATGGTCATCTGATTTCAAGCCTACAGTCAGAGATTAGAAATTTTACCACTCATCCCGTGGAGTGTGGGCGATCATCATCATCCTCATGTGCCGTGCCGACTGGCGTTGGCTATTATGCTTCTCCAGAGTACACGATCTTTCATGCAGGCCATCAGCTCAGTTGGTGATCTCCTCTCACACCATCCTGTCAGACTGTCCAGTATCATTTCTCTTGGTCTTCCTTTTGATCTTCTTCCTTCTATTTTTCCTGTTGTTATAATATTTTCAATGCCCCCTCTTCTCATTGCATGTCCTATGAAAGTACATTGTCTCTCTCTTATTTTTTTGACAAGATTTTTTTTTGTCTCTCCAGCTCTTCTCATACATTCTTCATTAGCTATTTTTGTTGTCCAAGGGATTCGTAACATTCTTCTAATAAACCACATTTCTGCTGCTTCCAATGATTTTTGTGCAGACCTGCCTATTGTCCATGATTCACTTCCATATAATAAGATAGCTTCAATATAGCATTTTAGGACTCGTTTTCTAACATTCATTGATAAGGATGTGTTGGGTAATATGTTTCTCATTCTCTGAAATGCAGTCTTTGCAGTCTTTCTATTCTGTTCCTAATTTCTGAAGTTTTAACGGTTTCTATTCGTCGACTATTAAATTGACTTTTCATCTCCCCTTCTTTCATTTCTTGCCTTGACAAGATCATGTTTCTTAAACTTGTGCGGTTCTTAATTTAAAAATAAAAAAACAATCACTTTAACTATGTTATTTTCCCGTGTCATTTAGTCAGAATGTTAAGAAATGTTTCTCTCGACCTTTCTTTTCTTCTTATTTCCTTTTGGTTTTCTAGTGACTACAAAGTTCTTAACATTCATCCTGTCTGTTATGACCTGTTTGTGAAGTTTTGATTTTTTTTTCTTCTTGTGTCCTTAAAATTTCAGCTGATTTACATTGCTGCAAAGTTTCTCAGACAAATTCTACATTCGTTTTCCTTTTCTCTCTGTCCAGGAATTTTTTCTCCAAAACCTCATCTATGTTATTTTTAATGCATTTATGTGTGTGTATTGGGGGGGGGGGGGGTATTTCTCCTAATTTCTAAAGTTTCACAAGCCATATACTGTAAAACTGCTGGGTTTAGCAACACTTCTTGAAAATTCTGTTGTATACTATAGCTCTTCGAGATCCGATAAAATTAAACTTTGTATTTTTTTACCTATTGTTAATACCAAAAAAAAAATGACAGTGAAGTGAGAATGAAGGTTCTGAATCTGTTTATTTCATCAGCTCTGAAGGGAAACTTTCACCAGAGTTCCCTCACTAAAACAAAAGTCAACTTTGACATGAAAATAACGTGTACTCTTTTCGTGTTCCTGCCTGCCATAGATGAGTGTAGACAGCAAAAAACTCTTATGGCTACCCAGCCTTGTTATGGCTACCCAGCCTTGTTATGGCTAATGATCACGTCAAACGGTCACAGAGCATAGACCGTAAATGTCAAATATAAATGTACGGACAATGCCAGGGATAGTAACTATACTGCATCAGCTTTCATTTATGAAGCCTAATATACGAGTATGTATATAAGTATTATAACAACAGGAAAAATAGAAGGAAGAAGATCAAGAGGAAGACCAAGAGAAATGATACTGGACAGTCTGACGGGATGGTGTGAGATGAGGTCACCAACTGAGCTGATGGCCTGCATGAAGGATCGAGCACTCTGGAGAAGCATAATAGCCAACGCCAGTCGGCTCGGCACCTGATGATGATGATGATGATGATGACGATGATGATGAACATACGAGTGTCACGTCTGTGGGTGTTAAAAAAAATTCACAGTTCGCCAAATGAGTTAATTACAACAACCACTTTTTGTGGAAGGGGGTTAAAAATGACGTGACATTCATATGACAGCCGGAAGTGTGAAAGTTGTGGGCAGGCAGAAGTTAGTCTCTATAGCAGCTTACACAGCATCAGGAGAAAAGAGGGGGAGGGGCAGGTAATATTAAGGAATTTTCCTCGTAACCCGAGTTTGATATTGTAATACACACCCGACTAACTTTCAAGCATGTACAATCTGCTTATGTAATGTAACAGTATGACTGGAAGTTTGGGGAAGTCTATTGATAGAAGAAAAGTATACAAAAAACTGCACAGGAGGCATCCGCCAAAGACAGGAAATTCAAATTGAGCACCAGTTAGTTAGATATAGGGCCATGACGAAAAAAGGAGAACGCATAGCAACAAGGCAAAAAGAAGGCAGAATAAAGGAGTAAGCTCCGGTAGGAGTCCGTGTTCGAATCCCAGGTAATTCTCTTGTGATTTTTCTTTCTCTCACGTCTCACTAAAGTGCTTTGTCTGCGATTTTTTCGAGGTTTAATCCTACAATATTTGTTATCTTACTTTACCGTACCAAAACCTCGTAGTTTCCTATTTATAAAAAATTGTTCCTTGGAGTGAAGGCTCCACTAACCACAATAATAACAACAGAAGCCACACCCTCCCACAGTGAGCCACAACATACTGCGCTAAGTTCAGAGCGGAAGTAGAATACATTCCTGGCCATATTCTTTACGGAGAGTCTTTAAACAGCGAACGAACGACGGAACGCCCACAGCCAGCGTTATAAGACGTGTATCGAAGGTGCTGAGAATATCTTCAACATCCCGTGAAGACACTGGAAATGTATCCGCAGCTGTCGGCCAAGGAAGAAGAATACACTCTCGTGCTAGGTAGTGGACAGAACGAGAAGGAAAAGAAGTGTTGGAGATGAGCATAACGTGTCAGAAAGTTTAGTCATCTGTGAAGGGCAGATTTTTTTTTTCTTCAACCAGTCAGAAACGATTTATCACCATCCACCAATCAGAAATGATTTACCATGACATCTACTGTACTAGTATTTAATGTTGCCGGCAGCCGGTGGACAGAGAATGTTGTTTACAGTAATATTCAACGTGTCAGCACTTGAATGACAAAGCAAAACATTCTGTAAAAGTAAAAGAAAACCGTGCTGTAAAAACTTTCATTAAACGCTGTGCCGGAGTCAACACTATTATACTAATTATAGCAGACCAGGTTAAAGGCGAAAAACTTATTTCTTCAACCTGAAGGGAACACTCACGAAATGGACTGAAAATTTTAGTGTAAACGTTACAACATGCATCACAATAACGTTTAGCATTTGACTGGAAAATGAGCTCAGTAGCCATTCGCGAATAATATATGAATATTTGACAGAGCAGTTTGATACTCAGAGAGGCTAGAAAGGCTATCAAATAGCCTCCCATCTACTTAAATCACGCTATTTATTTATTTATTTATTTATTTTTTGTTTAGCTCTGATTCCAACCATCTTGTGCTGTGTCCGTTGGTATTCGGGAGCTTTATCTCTTTAGGTTATTGGTGAGATCTTTTCTTTTTTTCTTAATATTTTTTCTACCACTTTTTTTAACGGCCTTTGGCCAACAACAACAACAATAACAACAACAACAACAACAAGTAAAGTCTGTGACTAACTAATGTGGTGAACAACAGAGCTTTACTGTATGTTTTTACATCAGTGATTCCAGAGACCACGCTCTTCCCTGCCCCGGAAACACAGCTTAAATGTAACGACAGACTAGCAAACAGTGGCTATAAGAAAGTTTAGTATTTGGAACACGGACAAAGATTTGTTCTGTTGAGAAACAAAGTTTCTTGTATTCATATCGGTTCATGTAATATGGCGATGTTAAAGAATGCCATTGCTATAGTTACTGCAGCTGTTTTCCTGAGGTGGTTCTGGCTTTCAGACACAAGCAAAAATGTCTTCGTAACCCGACCTAATGCGACCTATGATTACATCGTGGGTAAGTATCACAATGTGTGTATTAATACAGCAGCGGAGGCGCATGTGGTATTTACATGTAAAGAAAAATCTAAGAAATAATGGCTATTTTTTTCAACACACCTGTCAGAAAAGTTGCTGAATATAAGTATTCTGAATATATTCCGTAGATTAAAGGTATTTTCAATTTTAATCTTTTGGCACTGTTGTGGTTGGTTGGGAGGTTTTCTTTCAGTGAATGGTTGATTGCTAGATTAGATTAGATTAGATTAGATCGACTGATTAGATATAAGGTTAGTTAGTACCTTCGGTGATTAATTGGTTGGCTGGGTTGAGTGGCTGTATGGTTAAATTATTGAGCGACTGACTGGTTGAGTATTAACTGTTGAGTGTGTGCACCTTTGCCTTCATACGTGTACGGCGTGGTCTGCTGTGTGTGTGTGTGTGTGTGATGAGTCGTGTTATAATTAATGACAGATCAGCATCTACTGTAACATCCAAACAAGCGGTCGACTCAAGAACGACCGCTGCATTGAAGAAAAGATCCAAGCATGTGCCCAGCTCCAAAGTCGCACATATATACTTCATCCTTAATCACTTCCTTAGCACTCGTGTAGACAGAAAAAGACCTCGCCTATATCCTCTAGCTTTCACACAGCTGTTCTCCCATCAAAACCTTTGCCAAAGATTCTCGTCATGAAGTTCAGTAACAAGTCAGTCACATGATCAAATAGCCAACGTTTAGATCGTCACCTTCGTAAACGTGTGTTGTAGTAGTAAGTGACAGATAAAAGGGATGGCTACTGCAGTAAAACTGGTTTAAATAAATAAGGTAGACAGAGGTCTATGGTGTAGTTTTACAAAGTGAGGGAGGGAGTGAGTAAGGTGAGAAATAAACGAATAGAAAGTATGAGAATGTATAAACGAAAAACATTCAACATCCGATATTTCGGCGTGAGACTTATTCGAGGATACATACACGACAAAACACAAACACAAAGAACTTATCTGAAGTGTTTTCCTCCAAGTGGGAAAGAGAAATGTGTGTGGTAGAAGGGAGAAGGAAAAAAAAACCACGCTGCCTCCAAACAAAAGATGCCCGATAGAGCCAATCGTAAAGAAGAGGTGGAGAGAGAGGAGGAGAACAAGTGGAAGAAAGGGTTGGGGGGAAGGCAATAGAAACATGATAGCCGCTAGAGGTGTCGGGGGGTGGGGGAGGGGAGGGAAAAGGGGACGCGGAGAGATAATGAATGAAGAACATAAACACCTGCAGGGAGAAAATATGAAACTGGTGAATAGGACAAGATCAATATGTTGGCAGAGAAAAAAAATAAGGGTGGTGATAGAGAGGAGTAGCCTAGAGAAAGAAAGTAGAGTTTGAAATAGGCCACTGGAAAAATAAAGAAGTTACAGAAAGCTGAAGACATTGTTAATTCCAGCTGGGTGGAGACAACCAGTGTAGAAAATAAGGCGCTGTTCTAGGACCCTCCGAGATCGTAAATCAGCAGAACAAGAGCGGATCGCACTAACAGAAATGTCCTTTTCCCCCCTGTGGTTGCCAAGGCAAAAATGTTTAGCTACAGGTGTCCAGGCCCTCTTAGAAATATCATTTAGATGCTTGCGAAATCGATCTCCTAACCGTAAGCCAGTTTCCCCTATGTACTTCAAACCGCAACGTTTGCACATGATAACATAAATGACATTTCGTGAAGTACAGGTGAAGCCCTCCTGAACTGATAACGTGGATTTAGGGAAGGAGATCTGGCTGGCCTCGACAACAAACGGACAAGTGTTACATCTACGGCGTCCGCAACGTCTGGTACCATAAAAAGTGTCATATGTCTTAAGATGACTACGAATTAAAAGGTCCCTGAGGTTCTTGTCCCGTCTGTAGGCCACCAGTGGGGGTTCCCCAAAAAGTTCACGTGTCTCAGGCTCGGTCTGGAGGAGATGGAGATGGCGAAACAGTATGTTTTTAATTGCCAAGCTATGAGAGTGGTACGTGAGTACTAGTTTCACTCTGTCCGAGCTACAGTGCAGTTTAGGGGTGAGGGCTTGTTGCCGCGATATATGGCTAATGCGGTTCCAAGATGACGAGAGAACGTGTTCTGGATAGCTGCGTTGACGGAAGAAATCTAGCATTTTGTGGCCTTCATCCTGGAAATCCAAATCCTCCTTACACAAACGTCGCAACCTAAGAAGCTGAGAAAAAGGAATAGAGGCTTACACGATCTGGGATGGGAGGAAGAGTACAGGAGGTAGCTGCGGGAGTCTGTAGGTTTATAGTGGATAGAAGTAGTAAGCCCGGAAGGGCCAATAGTGACGGCAATGTCAAGAAAGTTGGCGGAAGTAGCAGAGATATGGGAGGTTAAAGAAATGACAGGAATGTACTCCTTAACAAAACTGATAAAGTTGTTAAGATCTTCCTCTGGCATTGATGTGATCCCAATGCCGTCATCTATGTAGCGTCTATAGAAGGCGGGAAAAGGGCCTCTAAAGGCTCTCAGAACCTTGTGTTCGAAGTGGCCCATGAACAGACACGCGTAGCTGGGGCCCATCTTGGTACCATGGCTACACCACTAATCTGGTCAAAGTAAAGGCCATTGAATTCAAAAGAATTGAGTTGGAGGACAAGTTGTGTAAGGAGCAGAATAGTGGACGTAGGAATAGAGTGATTGCGTATTTTGTTCAGAAAGAACCTGACGGCCTGAAGTCCCTGATCATGCGGGAATGGATGTGTATAAGGATACTACATCAAGGGTGAAGATACGGTAGGTGTGACCAGGCAGGAGTGTAAGGGTCTCAAAAGTAATGAGAGCATGATTGGTGTCCTTGAGATAAGTGGGCAGACTAGTGACCAGAGGTTGAAAGATGCTGTCAAGAAAGTCAGAGATTTGTTCCGTAGAGCAAGAACAAGCAGACACTATGGGCCTTCCTGGGTTGCCTGGTTTGTGGATCTTAGGGAGTAGATAAAAGGATGGTTTCCCTAAGCAGCTGTCGCGGATGTGAAGATGTGTAGCCGAGGGAGAAAGACTAGACTTGGTCTTGTGGATGAGTTCGTTGATCGTGAGCCTGAGACACGTGAACTTTTTGGGGAACCCCCATTGGTGGCCTACAGACGGGACAAGAACCTCAGGGACCTTTTAATTCGTAGTCATCTTAAGACATATGACACTTTTTATGGTACCAGACGTTGCGGACGCCGTAGATGTAACACTTGTCCGTTTGTTGTCGAGGCCAGCCAGATCTCCTTCCCTAAATCCACGTTATCAGTTCAGGAGGGCTTCACCTGTACTTTACGAAATGTCATTTATGTTATCATGTGCAAACGTTGCGGTTTGAAGTACATAGGGGAAACTGGCTTACGGTTAGGAGATCGATTTCGCAAGCATCTAAATGATATTTCTAAGAGGGCCTGGACACCTGTGGCTAAACATTTTTGCCTTGGCAACCACAGGGGGAAAAAGGACATTTCTGTTAGTGCGATCCGCTCTTGTTCTGCTGATTTACGATCTCGGAGCGTCCTAGAACAGCGCCTTATTTTCTACACTGGTTGTCTCCACCCAGCTGGAATTAACAATGTCTTCAGCTTTCTGTAACTTCTTTATTTTTCCAGTGGCCTATTTCAAACTCTACTTTCTTTCTCTAGGCTACCCCTCTCTATCACCACCCTATTTTCGTCTCTGCCAACATATTGGTCTTGTCCTATTCACCAGTTTCACATTTTCTCCCCGCAGGTGTTTATGTTCTTCATTCATTATCTCTCCGCGTCCCCTTTTCCCTCCCCTCTCCCCCCCCCCCCGACACTTCTAGCGGCTATCATGTTTCTATTGCCTTCCCCCCACCCCTTTCTTCCACTTGTTCTCCTCCTCTCTCTCCACCTCTTCTTTACGATTGGCTCTATCGGGCATCTTTTGTTTGGAGGCAGCTTGGTTTTTTTTCCTTCTCCCTTCTACCACACACATTCCTCTTTCCCACCTGGAGGAAAACACTTCAGATAAGTTCTTTGTGTTTGTGTTTTGTCGTGTATGTATCCTCGAATAAGTCTCACGCCGAAATATCGGATGTTGTATGTTTTTCATTTATACATTCTCATACTTTCTATTCGTTTATTTCTCACCTTACTCACTCCCTCCCTCACTTTGTAAAACTACACCATACACCTCTGTCTACCTTATTGTAGTAGTAAGACCTGAACAACCACGACACAGATCATCTTACATCTTTCCCGTGCCGTTAAACGTCACATAGGCCTCGCATGCTAGTTTGCCAAGTTTTTCTGTTTTCGGAAAGCTTTTCAAACCTCATCAAGGGATTTTATGCCCACTAAACTGGTCTCTCTTAACAATGTCCTCTTTAAAGTTTCAAGTGGTCGACATCTTTTTCTTCGGCCTGTTTGGTCCACTTGATAGCTTGTTTCGGGATTCTCTGACTGTTCCTTCTCATCACATGACCGACATATGTCCATCTTCTTTTTCTGATCACCAATTAGACAGGTTGTTGTTCATTCATCTGTCTTATCTCTTCGTTGTTCTTGAATTCGTTCCACTTTATACCGAGTATTTTCCTTAGTAATTTGTTTTCAAAAGAGTCTAATTTGTTCTTTATTTCTTTAGTTGTTTTCCAGTTTTTGAATGCATAAATGAGGGTAGATAATACGTTTGAATTGAATAATCTTACAAATGCTTATAACTTCTGAGTTCCACATGTTCTCAAGATTCTTGAAGGTCAGTGCTGCTTTGGCAATTCTAACTTCCTTTCTGGTATCATCATTCTGGTCTATGTAGCTGCCGAAGTATGCAGATTGACGATACACCTGGTAACCCATACATTGCTAGAAGTAAATGGGTATTTTAAATACTGACCTGTCAGCTGGTGGGTGGTTGACTGACTGATGATTCTCCGACTTTCTTCCGAGAACTTCGGTTATTTACACCAAGGCTCTTAGGACAAGCTTGAATCAGGCCGGATTGTGAATGAGCAGATAATCATTTCTAAGCGTGACTCGTCCACACACACACACACACACACACACACATGCACGCACGCACACACATACGCACACACATACACCCCCGACTTAAGAAAAGCTTTTAGTTTTGAGTAGAAATAACAAAAGTGTGGTGGAGAAGTAGAGCGATCAAGGCATGGTTTAGCACGGAAGTGCTGTGTAAACTGAGTGGCCAACTTAGATGACAGGGTCCACTCCCCAGAGGTCTGCCGTGATCCAGAAACATGGCCCCTATATGGGGAAGAATGCCGATCTCTTATCTTGTCCTGAATGGGAAGAATGCCGATCTCTTATCTTGTCCTATATGGGAAGAATGCCGATCTCTTATCTTGACCTATATGGGAAGAATGCCGATCTCTTATCTTGTCCTGTATGGGAAGAATGCCGATCTCTTGCCTTGTCCTATATGGGAAGAATGCCGATCTCCTATCTTGTCCTATATGGGAAGAATGCCGATCTCTTATCTTGTCCTATATGGGAAGAATGCTGATCTCTTATCTTGTCCTATATGGGAAGAATGCTGATCTCTTATCTTGTCCTATATGGGAAGAATGCTGATCTCTTATCTTGTCCTATATGGGAAGAATGCTGATCTCTTATCTTGTCCTATATGGGAAGAATGCCGATCTCTTATCTTGTCCTATAGTTAAGTTACTGAAGAACGACAAAATATTTCAAGAACGACCACTAAGATGCCAGTATAAGGTAGCAGCCATTTCTGGTTCAGGATGTACGTAATATCTGTAACATTATCATCTTTGTTCCGCAGGCATTGTTTGAACATCAGTATCGTTGGGTTGAATAGTCTGATTACTTTTACCCTTAATTCCATTCGTCTCATCATCATCATCATCATCATCATCATCATCATGTGCCTTAACCAAAACGAAGGTTGGTGGAATGAATATCCAGTTCCCTCGCTCCCTCGTCTTGTTGGTGTAATCACCCAAGTCTTCCATTCTCGTATGTTGTCTTCCCATCTACATCTTTGTCTTCCTCTTGCTCTTTTTTTCCTTCCACCCTTCCTTCTAGTTTGGTCTTCAGTATGTTGTTATGTCTTTTAAAATGGCCAGATTATTTTGTTTTCATTTTTATTTCTTTGAGAAGTTCACCTTGCATTTGTAGTTGTTCTAATACTTGTGCGTTTCTTCTTTTCATTCTCCATGTTATATAATCTAGTTTTCGGTAGAACCAGATTTCTTCTGCATTAATTTTTCTCTCCATCTTTTTTGCTTAGAGTCCAGGCTATTGCTCCATACAGTAAACCAGAGTAGATGTAAGATTTTACAGATCTTCATTTTCCTACAATCTCCCGAAGTCCCTGTATATTTTTTGGTCACATTTATTAGCCTAGTTTGACAACAATTACGTTCTGCTTATATTTGTTTAACTGAAAAATGATCATTCGCAGGGACTGTAACAAGCACGCCCATCTTGCGTGATTGACAAATATAAAAATTTGGGGTATGAATATTAATCCACTTTCCCTATTAAACGTGAGTATTGTATAGTTTATTATAAAACAACTGATCCAGAGAAAATAAATATGAAATAGATTCACTGACGAACCTATGACAAATATTTGTAAAAAGTGGATTTTTGTAGGAAAGCCACCAAGAACTCGATCACTGGTCAAAACCTGTTACACAGAGGTCACAGAGGAAAGTAGATTAGGTCAAGGTCTTGAAAACACGTTTACTTTCTTCCAGGTATCGTTTTTTTCCCCTGGATATAAATTTATTGTTTCTAAATTTAAATTTAAAAAAAAAAGAAACAAAATTGTCATTTTATACATATATATACATTTTTGATTACACACAGTTGGCGCAGGATCAGCTGGAGCGGTAGTTGCTAACAGGTTATCAGAGGATAAGGACGTGACTGTACTTCTGGTAGAGGAAGGTGGAGACGATTATGGACACCCTTACATTTCAACACCGGCTTTAATTCCCGCCATTAACCTCTTTGACCCGGATGTTGTTACCACTTTCTACACAGGTATACGTTTTCTCTTGTTAGGACGCAGCTGATACCGTTAATCTGACTTGTTAAGTTAGGCGATAATATCCACTGACACTGTTAATTTGACTGGTTAAATTAGGCATCCTTTGATACCGTTAATTTGACTGAGTTGATATCCCTTGAAAGTCACCAACTGGAACGATGAAAAAACTTAAAGGACCTAGATGTATGGACAAGAATGACCGTCAAAGCCCACCAGCACGGTACCTAATGAAGATGATGATAATAATCCCACAATAATCTCTAGAGAATTATAAGCTATTCGTTACTGATGTCACCACATTCTCTGAACACACTCCGCGTGTCAGAAGATTCAGGTACGGTGTTGAACATGTCAGGCCATTTTATTTTTAGTTTCCAAGTAGAAGAGCACTGAGAACTTTTCTTTTTATTTCTCTCTATGTAAAGATGAGAAAATCTGGGAAGTAAAGGCAGCGAGGAAAGGAACTGGTCACCCTACCTCATACGCTGATGACCCAGCATAATGAGGTCTCTAACGCTTCACCCCCTACGGCATTTGAAATGCTATGGGACTATCTTTACTTTTTTTATGTAAAGATGATAACTAGGCCATTGTCCATTTTCTGGTTAACTGACTCATAAAACCGCGCTGTCTGTGTAATAGAATGTGTTCTTGGCCTATCCCTGAACTCTGTGGGATATTCCATACTAGATGACAATGGTACCAATGATCTTCAAATTTTGTATACTCTGGTACCATTAGTGTTTTTTTTTAAATTATTATTTTCTTTCAGAATATAGTCACTTCTCAAAGGAGAAGACAGTGTCAGAAGGATCTATATAGCAGCCATTACTATGTATATCCTACTGACATTGTCTTCTCTTTTTTAATTGCTGGCCCTACATTTCTTATGTTATCAAATTATATTGTAAACATTACACAAGGAAAGTAGGGAAATGAGGACAGGAATGAACTGACGAATCCGTGACAGATATTACAGCAAGACATACAATAAATGTTAGTATGAACATCAACAAAAACACTACCATCATTTGCAACAGGCGACACAGAAAGAAGAAGAAATCATGCATTTTTATGATGATGAGCACAGACCACTCTACATAAATGTGTACCAAAACTGGAAACATTATAATTTATAGAATGACTATATTAATGTGATAATTTTTTTTCTTTCCATAAAATCCAACAAGAACCGGAGAAAACAAAGTACAAAGGTCTGAAAGATGGACAGTCAAAGTGGCAGAGAGGTAGAGTTCTTGGCGGCAGCAGCAGTATCAACTATATGCTTTATGTCCGAGGTTCGAGGCACGATTTTGATCGATGGGCTGCCTACACCGGAGACAAGACCTGGAATTACAACCATGTGCTGTCATATTTCAAGAGGTCAGAGAAGATTACAAACCCTGAACTGGCCAACTCGATTTATCACAACACAGACGGACCGCTGGGTGTTACTAGAAGTCACGTTGATGATTATGTTGGAAGGAAGCTGTTAGAGGGCTTTCAAGAACTTGGGTTTTCCTACAATGAAGATTTCCACGGCAGATCAATGGAGGGTGTAGCACCAGCACAGCATACAACTGCGGATGGCGAAAGATCAAACACAGGACGTGCATTTCTGCGTCCAATTCTTGAAAGACCAAACCTACATATAACTCTCTACTCTCGTGTACAGAAAGTTGTAATAAAAGGGAAGAAGGCAGTGGGTGTTGAGCTTATCAAAGATGGCAAGAAATTTATAGTGGGAGCCAATAAAGAAGTGATTCTGTCAGCAGGGGCGATAGGATCACCCCATATTCTGATGCTCTCTGGTATAGGACCGAGAAATGACTTAGAAAGATTAAACATTCCAGTAGTTGCAGACCTTCCTGTTGGCAAGAATCTAATGGACCACATCCTTTTTGACATTGTCATAGCAGTTGATAATAACAGCAGTGAAGGACTCTCCAGCACTCCCAATTTCTGGGACGTCATTACATATCAGCTGTTTCGATCCGGACCGTTGTCTGTTATTAACACGAAACTAAATTTCTTCACGTCATTGACCAAAGAAAATAAGGACAAAGACTGGCCTGACCTTCAGATAATGACGTCATTAAATGCTTTCAGTCTGGGCACTCCATTTTTGACCTGGTTAAATGTAGATCCTGAACTGATACAAGAGTATTCCTATAGGGATAGCGTGAGCAACACTGTTGGATGTATACCTTGTGTCGTGCGTCCCGCTAGCAGAGGTGAGCTCAAGTTAAGAAGCAGAGATCCTTTTGACGACCTACTGATATATCCCAACTACTACGCAAATCCAGAAGATGTTGAGACTGTGCTCAAAGGTGTAGAAATCTGCAAGAGTCTGGCTGACACTAAAGCGCTATCGAAGGTCGGAGCCAAGTTTATGGATAATACACTTCTAAAGATATGCGCAGAACATCGCTTTGACTCAAGAGAATACTGGTCCTGCGTTATCAAGTCTCGACCACAATCAGTCTTTCACCCATCAGGAACGTGCAAGATGGGTCCAGTCAGCGACTCTTCCGCCGTAGTTGACCCCCAGTTGAGAGTTAGGGGCATAGAAGGTTTAAGAGTTGCTGATGCGTCAATAATGCCATACATTGTATCCGGCAACACTAACGCGGCGACCATCATGATAGGAGAGAAAGCCGCAGACTTGATACGGGGACGCCTCTTACAACCAACTAGCAACGCTTAAAAGTGATAAACACAACAAAAGCAAAATGTTTTACCATCAGAACTCATCACGATTAGGACATCGTCTTTAAAAGGCAGTTGATTATATATCTGAAATACAACAGTAAGATGCATCACAATCATTGTCATCGATAGTTCTTGCGATCAGGCAGTTTCTATAAATTTGCCTGATATTTATGTTTCTCTCTTTCAGGACGCCAAATTAACTCAGGATTTTATAAATCAAGAACAAATTATTTTAAGTAACAAATGTCCAACATTCGGTTATATACTCTGTGGGTTTTGGTAGAAGTGACAGAATATAGGCAACTGTTGACAATAGTTAAAATAAACAACAACAGAAACATCCTGTAGTGTGAGCAGAATTGTTTACCTTTGTGCTTGATTTTACTGTTATATATTTCTGCATCAGTTTTGACAAGAAAGAAACAGGAAACAGAAACTGAAAGAAACAGTGATATGACTTCGGCGGAAGTTGCAACCTACGCACGGAGCAGTGAAAAGAAATGAAGTTCTTGGATAAGTTGAAGAAAAACACAAATTAATATTACAAAATATAATGAATAGATGAGAAAAAACTCCCAGGGCATGTCATGAAAATAAATTAGAAGGAAAAAAAAGAAAAGAAATGACCCTGAAGGAAAGAAAAATTTTCAAGTGCTGACCAAGTGGTACCTGATAAAAAGAGTACGGATATAAACAGAAATATCAAGAATTGCACAATATGAATTATCACCGATTTGCAATGCATGTCATGAATGAATGAATGAATGAGAAATGAATGAATGAAACATCAAATTTCTAATACGGTGCTGTGTATAATTACATCAGAATAACATAACACATAATTTCTCTCCTTGAGTGGACATGGTCTTTCAACCTAAACTTCCATAAATACAGAGATCATTTTCACACGAATATCTAAAAATCTCTAAAAACTGCCACCGACATAAAAAGTAAACTATATATATATATGAACCTTAAGTGCCCAGCGCACATGGGGCTTCCGCAAGGGTTTTCCACAAATGCCTGTCCTTCGCCTTTTTTTCTGCTCTTGCCCAGGTGAGCCCTCTATTGCTCAACATCCTTTCTGTTGTTCTTCTCTATGTCTCTTTTGGTCTACCCTTACTTCTGTTCCCCTGTGGTGTCCATCTTAGTGCTATTTTTGGTAGTGAGTTGTCAGTCATTCGGAGCACATGTCCCAACCATCGCCAGCGTCTTTCCTCAATAATTGTTGTCAGTGGCTTCATCTGCATTTCTGCCAATAAGATGTTATTTCTTGTGGTGTTTGGCCAAAATATTTTTCTAATTCTTCGTAAACGTTTAGTGTGGAAAGAATTCAACTTGTTTTCTATGGTTTTGGTGATTTTCCAGCATTCACTTCCATACAGTAGTACACTTAGAACATTACTCTTAAATATCCTGATTTTCATATTTATGATTAGTTTTTTAGATTTCCATATAGTCTGCAGCACTGCAAAAGCCTGGTTTCCTCTAGTAAGTCTGCTGTTGATGTCCTCTGTGCTGTCTCCATTTTCTACTACTCTGCTGCCAAGATATACAAATTGAAATATATATATATATATATATATATATATATATATAATACATCATACATATAGATATACAGATATATACACACATACACACAAGGTCCGACAATTAAGTAATGAGACTAATTGACTAATTACATAAAAAATAAAATAAATAACAGTTGAATAACATATAACATATATTTAATTCATTGATACGGCGAGTGGCACGATCTAACAAATACTGGAACGACCTCTGTAGTTCTTCTATTGATATGGCCATTAAACTCGATACTATGACCCTTTTGCATGTTATCAGTATCGTCAAAGAAGCGTTCTTTCAATTTTAACTTTAATTTTGGGAACAGAAAATAATCGCAAGGAGACAAATCTGGGAAATAGGGTGGATGGTTGAGAACATAATGCAAGGTACGTCAGATAACAGCACAGCGAGAAGTTTATTTTCAATTAGAAAACTTGAGAAAGCTAAAGCTGTGGTCTGAAGCTGCAGGCCGAAAAGGTTTGGGAATCACTGATTTAGATGATCTAGATATCAGTCTTCTCCAGCTCACGACAGCACCGAGCAAGGTCTAGATGTCAGTCTTCTCCAGCTTACGACAGCACTGAGCAAGGTCTAGATGCCAGTCTTCTCCATCTCACGACAGCACCGAGCAAGGTCTAGATGTCAGTCTTCTCCAGCTCACGACAGCACTGAGCGAGGCTAACAAAACTTGCCAAGACCTAGTAATAGTTTTTAAGAGGAAATTCGATCATTTCAAACTGAGTAAACATACTTTCTCTTCCACCCTCTTTCCAATTACCACGGCACATTTGCAGCACAGAGGATTGCAACCATTGACTTCAACGATGAAATTAGCAATTTAGTGCCTCGAAAATGACTAAACAACTGTGCCGACAATCAGTGAGATAAACTGGAGTACTACATAATGGCTATTGCCATGGTTGGGGGGGGGGGGCAGTTTGTTTTTTTCATTTAGCTTAATTAAATTAATTCCACGCGGAATCTTGCATATGTTAGCAAAAGAAAATATAACCGCTCTATAGTCTTGGAAACAAAAAAAAAAACAAAAAAAAAAAAAAAGATCACCTATCCCAAAACTATCCTCATTCTCCATGAGGGATTCACATGCTAGTCCCTTACTGGGATATATGCCATCGTATGCAAAAGATAACTTATATTGGTGAAACTAGTCTCATATTAGATGACCGCGTGCAAAAACATTTGTGTGGTATCACCCGGCATGCTTCGAAACCAGTCACTACTCATTTCAATGGCTCCAGCTACAGAGGCAAATCTGATTTTCTGGTAACAGCCATCAAACAATGCCACGCCCATGCAGAAGCCGCCTAGCACTTGAGAACCACTACATTCAGAAATATGGGAAGCTGGAACCACATGGTTTGAACTCCAATTCAGTTACACCTAAAATTCCCCTCTCCCACAATCATATTTTCCTCCATCAAGTTCCATTCTTTTCTCACTTGCTAAAACTTCCTCACGACATAAGATTACAACTGTTAACAGATACTGTTAACATTCCCATGAAGATTGACAAAACGGAAGATTTGGACACTGTAACGCGGCATCTCGATGTAGGACGAAATAAGTGAGAGTAAAATGTTGAGACGTCATACATAGACTTTACGTGGATGGCACATTAAAAAAAAATAATTATAAAACAACACAAAACGGGTATTCGTAAGTTGCTTCACGTTGAAGAATATATAAAGAATGTGACCAGAGCACATGAGACGCACGCAAGATAATGGTGCAACTAATTATATGTCCATCTTAACGTTACAATCTTTTCATTTTTGTTTGTTTGTGTTATCTGAATGTAGCTTTAAGTTCTACAGAGCCTTTGTCGAGTCTTCGACACAAAAGTAAGCTAAATAAAAAAACTAGAAGAGATAGACATAAGACAAAAAATGGATAAAAATGTCATGATAAAAGCAGTTTTTGTATTGTAGGCCAGAAAATAGGGAAATATTATCAGAAAAGCTACAGGACATTACAAACTAATTAGCACTCACAGGGGAAAGAATGTTTTTTTAAATTTTTTTTCAGTGTATGATAAGAAACAGCAGCAGAAAATGATTAAAGGCCACAGATGAATATAATCATAAACAAAGATACACTGGAACTACAGCTACCTAGGGCATATAGTAATCAAGAATGGGAGATGTGAGACGGAAATAAAGAGAAGAGTGGGCATGACAAGAAATACATTAGGAATGACAAGAAGCACATTAGAAATGACAAAAAACACATTAAATTAACATTAGGAATGGCAAGAAACACATTAGGAATGACAAGAAACATATTCTACATCATGAAGGCAATGCTATTATTCAGGAATCCATAACAAAAGATTCGGAAAATGTTATATCTGTTCTCTGCCGCTGTACGGTAGCAGAAACTTGGACTTTAAGTAAAAAGTCCGAGAGAAAGATACACACAGCAGAAATGTAGATCTGCATGAAAGTAGGTCATATATCATGGAAAAGGAAAAGAACAAATATACAAGTATCAGAACAACTACAAGTGCAGCGTGAACTTCTCCAAGAAATGAGGATCAAAGAAAGGAAATACCTTGGCCACATCAAAAGACATAATAACACACTTAAGATCGCATAGAAGAAAAGGTGGAAGGAAAAAAAGAGCGAGAGGTAGACAAAGGTACAGGTGGAAAAACAATATATAAGAGTGGACAGGATATAGCCTGGCTGAGTGTACGAACAAGACGAGGGAGTCAGCTAGCTGCAGATTCATATTGAAGACGGCAAATGATGATGGTGGTTGCGAAGAATAAATCATTTGGAAAACTCGATAACAGCCGGAAGACTGTAAAACTCCTGAGATAAAACATCAATTAGAAAACTGGAGGTCAGATGGAAGACTCTAAAACCTCTGAGATAAAATATCACTTAGAAAACTCGACAACATATGGAAGACCCTAAAACTTGTGAGCTAAATTGAATTAGAAAACTCGAGAAGATATGGATGACTCTAAGACCTCTGAGATAAAACATCAGTTAGAAAACTCGAGAACAGATGAAAGACCCTACTTCCCCTGAGATAAAAGACCAATTAGAAAACTCGAGAACATATGGAAGACCCTAAATCCCTGAGATAAAATATCAGTTAGAAAATTCGAGAACATATGGAAGACTCGAAAACCCCTGAGATAAAATATCAGTTAGAAAGCTCGACAACATATGGAAGACCCTAAAACCCTTGAGATAAAACACCAATTAGAAAACTCGAGAACATATCGAAGACTCTAAAACTCTTGAGATAAAATATCAGTTAGAAAACTCGAGAACATATGAAAGACATTAAGACCTCTGAGATAAAACATCAATTAGAAAACTCGAGAACAACTGGAAGACCCTAAAACCCCTGAGATAAAACATCAATTAGAAAACTCGAAAACAATTAGAAGATTCATGAGATGAAACACCAATTAGAAAACTCGAAAACATATGGAAGACCATAAAACCCTTGAGATAAAACATCAATTAGAAAATTGGAGAACATATGGAAGACCCTTAAACCCTTGAGATAGAATACCAATTAGAAAACTCGAGAACATATGGAAGACCCTAGGACCTCTGAGATAAAACATCAATTAGAAAACTCGAGAACATACGGAAGACCCTTAAACCCTTGAGAAAAAACACCAATTAGAAAACTCGAGAACATATGGAAGACCCTAATACCCCTGAGATAAAACATCAATTAGAAAACTCGAGAACATATGGAAAACCCTAAAACCCCTGAGCTAAATTGAATTAGAAAACTATAGAACATATGGATAACCATAAGACCTCTGAGATAAAACATCAATTAGAAAACTCGAGAACAGATGGAAGACCCTAAAACCTCCGAGATAAATTGAATTAGAAAAATCGAGAACAACTGGAAGACCCTAAAACCTATGAGGTAAAATATCAATTCCTCAAAACAAAACAAAACACGATGGCTTGAAGGAATCAGACGACGGCAAAGACGTGAAATATAAAACATTCTGATGATCCTTGTGCAGAAGTTCCAGAAGCTAGGCTCATTAACATCATCACTGGAGGAAAATAACGGCTACGAATGAAAGTGGCACAAGTTATTGCAAGAACTAACCGTAGAATGTCGGACAAGATACGGATTAAATTATGAGATACAAAAGACGTATATTATGCATGAGAAACATAATTACCTCCAGCAGTCACCATGACACAGTTTACACGACGACCAGCAATGACAAGCTTTCGTGAACAAATCAACTACCAAAAAAAAAACCCTACAGAATATAAATCAATTTTGAGGAAAACTACCTCAAAGAAATGTTTGGATTATTTTCTCAAAATTAGGATAAAGTTGTGCAGTTATAATGTATTTACTGATTTTATTCAAAAACAAATGGCTGAGAGCGGGAAAGTTTTGGAAGAAATTATACTGAAATTATATTTCATAAAAATAAATAAACCACGATCTCCATGTATCAACTTCCGCACGATCTGATTTATTTGGCACTAAAGTTTCCAGGTGATCGAACACATCACGTCTCGTAGGCTCCTCGGCTTCTCAAATCTTCTTTTCGTGGCGAGAATTCCAATTTTAGAATTCTATTTCACGGCTTGTGATTCAGTTACATCCAAACAAAGGCGGACATATTTTTTATATCTGGAAAATAAGACGCACGGCGCTTCTTCTTCTTCTTCTTCTTCTTTCATTTCAAATATACATACAAAAAGTTTGCATTTATTTCCGTTTTTATTCCTTCATGTATCGCACGCACAGTATTTAGATCTGTTCTGTCTGTCTGTCTCTCCTTCTCTTCCTCTCCTCTCCATCTCTCTCCCTTCCTCCCCTCCTATCCTTTCCCTCTCTCTTCCTCCCTCCTTTCTTCTTCTCGCCCTCCCTCTCTCAACCTCCCTCCCTCCCTTCCTCTCCTCTCATCTCCCTCTTTCTCTCTCGCCTTTATCCGGCCTCACTTGAAAATACGGACAGACAAGTTTATTTAGCGAAAAATGTAACAGAATAGCAGTTCTGTACAGAGTGTATTGTGTATAGCCCTGTAGTTGTGGTCTGGGAGACCACAACTCATGAACGTGTGCCAAGCACGTGGTTCGAGAAAATTCGAAGTCACGTGGTTGAGTTGAGCGGGAGGTATGCATGGGCTGAGAAAGTTAGTCTTTGGTCAGAATGTGTTAGAGAGAGGTTGTGTGATTGACTCTAGTATGTGGTAGACAGAGCCTTACTTGTTTGTTGTAGCAGAAGCCTTACTTGTTTGTTGTAGACAACAGTAGTTTTGATGTAGATGGAATCTCGTTTTAGGAAAGAGTTTCTAGCAGTGGCAATTTGTTAGTAGTTAGTTGGATGATTTAGTTATTCTTGTGATGGCTGAGGTTTTGGGTGGAACGTTGTAAGTATGATTTTATGTGTATAAAGACATTGTAAGGTTTTTGCCCATATGGCGTAGAGTTTTCTCACGCCGGGCATTTGTTACTGTGAATTTTGTTCAGCCTGATGGCTACATTCCCATCATCATGATTTCACCCCTCATTTTGTCCATTAATAAATGTGTGTTGTCTGATGATAAACTACACCAATTGGCTTTGTTGGAATTCTCATTGTTGACCAGTTGTTTGGTTGGAAGACTGCCAAGAGATGTTAAGCTGTTGTATTTGTATTATTTTGTGGAGTTGGAAGCCTGGGTGTCTTGTTGTATTTTCTCAGTGTATAATATAGAAAATTAGGTGATTGTTAGAACACCAACAACAAGAAAGAAATATATAAGTTCAAACTGTACTCCACAAGCAGATAATGATCAAACCAGTAGAAAACCACTTTAGTTGGCGCCAATACTATTATATTGGCTGCTATAAATAGTCATATCTATTACAAAAACTGAAGAAAAAAAATTCAAAGTACTACAGCAAGCAAGAAATGTCGTGGGCGTTTATTATAGCAAGAAATGTCATGGGGGTTTACTATAGCAAGAAATGTCGTGCACGTTTACTATAGCAAGAAATGTCATGGGGGTTTACTATAGCAAGAAATGTCGAGGGGATTTACTATAGCAAGAAATGTCATGGGCGTTTACTATAGCAAGAAATGTCATGAGGGTTTACTATAGCAAGAAATGTCGTGGGTGTTTACTATAGCAAGAAATGTCGTGGGGGTTTACTATAGCAAGAAATATCGTGCACGTTTACTATAGCAAGAAATGTCGTGGACGTTTACTATAGCAAGAAATATCGTGGACGTTTACTATAGCAAGAAATATCGTTGTCGTTTACTATAGCAAGAAATGTCATGGGGGTTTACTATAGCAAGAAATGTCGTGGGGGTTTACTATAGCAAGAAATGTCGTGCACGTTTACTATAGCAAGAAATGTCGTGCACGTTTACTATAGCAAGAAATGTCGTGGACGTTTACTATAGCAAGAAATGTCGTGGGGGTTTACTATAGCAAGAAATGTCGTGGGGGTTTACTATAGCAAGAAATGTCATGGGTGTTAACTATATCAAGAAATGTTGTGGACGTTTGATACTCAAAGTATCATTACTTGATTTATTTTTAAATAAGAAACTTAACAATTAATTAATATAAGAGGAAATAAATCAATTACGTTCTTAAATGAATATTTTATCAACAGGAAAAAAAATGCACTGAATATATTTTGGAATATTTTTGCACCTCCTGGCCTGCAGCAGTTGAGTTGATGCCAAGGTAAGGCGCAGGTGTGGTGCGTCAGGTACGAAGCACTCCTCAGGTGTGCGTGGCTCTAGATTCGCTGGTGTCTAAAGCACGATTCACTCTAATTACTCCTATATAATCACCTAAACATCGCTGACATCCCAGCTGGGTATCATCCCACCTCAGCTGGGTATCATTCCACTCCAGCTGGGTATCATCCCACCTCAGCTGGGTATCATCACACTCTAACTGGGTATCATCACACTCTAGCATAGCTTCTGATAATGACATTATCTACTACCATCCTGTCATTCATTTCCAGCCGACAATCATAAGTCCAACAACATATATATAAATTGCAACACAAACTATTTATTACAAAATAGACTGTATGTAACTCAATAACTGCGCCGACACAGATTGTGCACAAGCACGTTATACATTATATTATATACAGTTCTGTGCATCTCATTAATCACCATAAAGAGCTGTCTCTTATGACAACCCGCAACAAAATCTTAACGTTTCATATAGATGTATGTTTATATCAGGATACATGACAATTTATTATTCAAGCTGATATCATCAACATCCTACATGGCTCCCCCCTCCCTGCAATGCATATTACATGTTACATAGGAGCCTCAAGATAAAATACATCAATTCTTCCTGGCTCAAAGGTTCAAATAACATATGCAGATATACATTAAAGCTTCAATATTGCGAATCTATCTATCTATCTATCTATCTATCTATCTATCTATCTATCTATCTATCTATCTATCTATCTATCTATCTATCTATCTATCTATCTATCTATCTATCTGTCTGTCTGTCTGTATGTCTATCTGTCCGTCCGTTCGTCCGTCTGTCTGTCTGTCTGTCTGTCCCTCAAGCAATATGTGTCTGATATTTAATACCACTTCCTCCATGGAATACTACTTGTACTTCAATTAAACTTATACTACTTACGACTGCAGACACCAAATATTGCGTGAATTCACCTGACAATCACTGACAACTATGACTTAAACGAACGAGGCGGCTCGAGTAACACTCTGAGATCATAGCTGATGAAATAGTAATACTCACGATCTCCTAATAACTTGAATCACGTATCTGCCATTACGAAGCAAAGACGTAAGCTCCCTCAGACACAAATATGCTGTCTTCAAGAAAATATCTAACGTGATCACAACCGCATTAGCACACCCAATCATGAAATGAGAATTTGTGAGCGAGCCATGTGCATTATCGTCGTGACCGGCCTCATCACGCCAGCCAGGCCCCGCTCGCTCACAATATGTAGTTGTTGTTTGTTACCAGTGTACTTTTTGTCACAGCTTTCAGCTTTTTTTAAAGTCGTGTTCTCAGAAGCTGTCAATGTAAGTTTATTCATTGTTCTTTTTTCCTTTGCAATCGTTTATTGTTAGAAAAATATCGGAATCACCGATTATGTTACGCATGACTACTTACAACTACATTTTGCCACAAAATGATCATCTGATTTTAAGCCTACAGTCAGAGATTAGAAGTTTTACCACTCATCCCGCGGAGTGTGGGCGAACTGAAGTTTTCATCAACATCATCATCATCATCATCATCATGTGCCGTGCCGACTGGCGTTGGCTATTATGCTTCTCCAGAGTACACGATCCTTCATACAGGCCATCAGCTCAGTTGGTGATCTCCTCTCACACCATCCCGTCAGATTGCCCAGTATCATTTCTCTTGGTCTTCCTCTTGATCTTCTGCCTTCTATTTTTCCTGTTGTTATATTATTTTCAATGCCCCCTCTTCTCATTGCATGTTCTGTGAAAGTACATTGTCTCTTTCTTATTTTTTTAACAAGATTTTTTCTCTCCAGCTCTTCTCATACATTCTTCATTAGTTATTTTTGCTGTCCAGGGGATTCGCAACATTTTTCTAAGAAACCACATTTCTGCTGCTTCCAATGATTTTTGTGCAGACTTGCCTATTGTCCATGATTCACTTCCATATAACAAGATAGGTTCAATATAGCATTTTAGGACTCGTTTTCTAACATTCATTGATAAGGATGTGTTGGCTAATATGTTTTTCATTCTTTGAAATGCAGTCTTTGCTTGGCCTATTCTGTTCCTAATTTCTGAAGTTTTAGCGGTTTCTATTAGTCGACTATTAGTCCTTCATTCATTTCTTGCCTAGACAAGATCATGTTTCTTAAACTTGTGCGGTTCTTAATTTAAAAATAAAAAAACATTCACTTTAACTATGTTATTTTCCCGTGTCATTTAGTCCGAATGTTAAGAAGTGTTTCTCTCGACCTTTCTTTTCTTCTTATTTCCTTTTGATTTTCTAGTGATTACAAAGTTCTTAACATTCATTCTGTCTGTCATGACCTGTTTGTGAATTTCTGATTTTTTTTTTCTTCTTGTGTCCTTAAAATTTCACCTGATTATCGTTGCTGCACAGCTTCTCTGACAAATTCTACATTTGTTTTCTTTTTCTGTCTGCCCAGGAATTTTTTTCTCCAAAACCTCATCTATGTTATTTTTACTGTATTTATGTGTGTGTGTGTGTGGGGGGGGGGGGAGAGGGGTATTTCTCCTAATTTCTAAAGTTTCACAAGCCATATACTGTAAAACTGCTGGGTTTAGCAACACTTCTTGAATATTCTGTTGTATATTATAGCTCTTCGAGATCCGATAAAATTAAACTTGGTATTTTTTACCTATTGTTAATACCAACAAAAAAAATGACAATGAAGTGAGAATGAAGGTTCTGAATCTGTTTATTTCATCAGCTCGGGGGGGGGGGGGAACTTTCACCATAGTTCCCTCACTAAAACAAAAGTCAGATTTGACATGAAAATAACGTGTATTATTCTTCGTGTTCCAGACTGCCACAGATGAGTGTAGACAGCAAAAAACTCTTATGGCTACCCAGCCTTGTTATGGCTAAGGCACAGATCACGTCAAACGGTCACAGAGCATAGACCGTGAATGTCAAATATAAATGTACCGACAATGCCAGGGATAGTAGCTATACTGTATCAGCTTTCATTTATGAAGCCTAACATACGAGTATGTATAATAAGTATTATAACAACAGGAAAAATAGAAGGAAGAAGATCAAGAGGAAGACCAAGAGAAATGATACTGGACAGTCTGACGGGACGGTGTGAGAGGAGATCACCAACTGAGCTGATGGCCTGCATGAAGGATCGGGCACTCTGGAGAAGCATAATAGCCAACGCCAGTCGGCACAGCACCTAATGATGATGATGATGATAATGATGATGATGAACATACGAGTGTCACGTCTGTGGGTTTTAAATAAAATTCACAGTTCGCCACATGAGTTAATTACAACAACCAGTTTTTGTGGAGGGCGGTTAAAAATGAGTGACGTTCATATGAGAACCAGAAGTGTGAAAGTTGTGGGCAGGCAGAAGTTAGTCTCTATAGCAGCTCACATAGCTTCAGGTGAAAAGAGGGGGGGGGGGCAGGTAATGTCAAGGAATTTTCCTCGTGACCCGAGTTTGATATTGTAATACACACCCGCCTAACCTTCAAGCATGTACAATCTGCTTATGTAATGTGGCGGTATGACTGGAAGTTTGGGGAAGTCTATTGATAGAAGAAAAGTATACAAAAAACTGCACAGGAGGCAGACGCCAAAGACAGGAAATTCAAATTGAGCACCAGTTAGTTAGATATAGGGCCATGACGAAAAAAGGAGAACGCATAGCAACAAGGCAAGAAGAAGGCAAAATAAAAGAATGGACAATCTGGCTAGGTAGCGGGCCGGTCCACCTGAGAGAAATGCATTTTTAAAAAACAATTTACGGCTGTTGGAGATGTTCTGGGAAAAGCAAATAAATAAAGAAACGAGGACAGAGGCCACGTTGTTGGTGTCTTCTCTGGTCAGTGAGTGGCAGTTTTGTTAGAAGTTAGAAGCTCAATCATGCTGGGTTGTCGTCGGGCACTCACGAGGTACTGACCCCGAACTATTCGATCATCGAGCCCGGTCTCTGAGACAGAGAGGCTCCTTGGAGTGAAGGCCACACCAACCACAATAATAACAACACAAGCCACACCCTCCCACAGTGAGCCATAACATACTGCGTTATGTTCAGGGTGGAAGTAGAATACATTCCTGGCCATATTCTTTGCGGAGAGTCTTTAAACAGCGAACGAACGACGGAACGCCCACAGCCAGCGTTATGAACGACGGAACGCCCACAACCAGCGTTATGACCGACGGAACGCCCACAGCCAGCGTTATGACCGACGGACCGCCCACAGCCAGCGTTATGACCGACGGACCGCCCACAGCCAGCGTTATGACCGACGGACCGCCCACAGCCAGCGTTATGACCGACGGACCGCCCACAGCCAGCGTTATGACCGACGGACCACCCACAGCCAGCGTTATGACCGACGGAACACCCACAGCCAGCGTTATGACCGATGGACCGCCCACAGCCAGCGTTATGAACGACGGAACGCCCACAGCCAGCGTTATAAGACGTGTATCGAAGGTGCTGAGAATATCTTCAACATCCCGTGAAGACACTGGAAATGTGTCCGCAGCTGTCGGCCAAGGAAGAAAGATACACTCTTGTGCTAGGTAGTGAACAGAACGAGAAGGAAAAGAAGTAGGGGCGGTGAGCATAACGTGTCGGAAAGTTTAGTCACCTGTGAAGGGCAGATTATTTTTTTCTTCAACCAGTCAGAAACGATTTATCACCATCCACCAATCAGAAATGATTTACCATGACATCTACTGTACTAGTATTTAATGTTGCCGGCAGCCGGTGGACAGAGAATGTTGTTTACAGTAATATTCAACGTGTCAGCACTTGAATGACAAGCAAAACGTTCTGTAAAAAGTAAAAGAAAACCGTGCTGAAAAACGTTCATTAAACGCTGTGTTGGAGTCAACACTATTATACTAATTATAGCAGACCAGGTTAAAGGCGAAAAACTTATTTCTTCAACCTGAAGGGAATAGGCACGAAATGGATTGAAAATTTTAGTGTAAACGTTACAACATGCATCACAATAACGTTTAGCGTTTGACTGGAAAATGAGCTCAGTAGCCATTCGCGAATAATATATGAATATTTGACAGAGCAGTTTGATACTCAGAGCGGCTAGAAAGGCTATCGAATAGCCTCCCACCTACTTAAATCACGCTATTTATTTATTTATTTTTTGTCTAGCTCTGATTCCAACCATCTTGTGCTGTGTCCGTTGGTATTCAGGAGCTTTATCTCTTCAGGTTATTGGTGAGATTTTTTTTTTCTTAATATTTTTTCTGCCATTTTTTAACGGCCTTCACCAACACCAACACCACCAACACCAACAACAACAACAACAACGACAGCAACAACAACAAAAAGTAAAGTCTGTGACTAACTAATGTGGTGAACAACAGAGCTTTACTGTATGTTTTTACATCAGTGATTCCAGAGACCACGCTCTTCCCTGCCCCGGAAACACAGCTTAAATGTAACGACAGACTAGCAAACAGTGGCTATAAGAAAGTTTAGTATTTGGAATACGGACAAAGATTTGTTCTGTTGAGAAACAAAGTTTCTTGTATTCATATCGGTTCATGTAATATGGCGATGTTAAAGAATGCCATTGCTATAGTTACTGCAGCTTTTTTCCTGAGGTGGTTCTGGCTTTCAGACACAAGCAAAAATGTCTTCGTAACCCGACCTAATGCGACCTATGATTACATCGTGGGTAAGTATCACAATGTGTGTATTAATACAGCAGCGGAGGCGCATGTGGTATTTACATGTAAAGAAAAATCTAAGAAATAATGGCTATTTTTTTCAACACACCTGTCAGAAAAGTTGCTGAATATAAGTATTCTGAATATATTCCGTAGATTAAAGGTATTTTCAATTTTAATCTTTTGGCACTGTTGTGGTTGGTTGGGAGGTTTTCTTTCAGTGAATGGTTGATTGCTAGATTAGATTAGATTAGATTAGATCGACTGATTAGATATAAGGTTAGTTAGTACCTTGGGTGATTAATTGGTTGGCTGGGTTGAGTGGCTGTATGGTTAAATTATTGAGCGACTGACTGGTTGAGTATTAACTGTTGAGTGTGTGCACTTTTGCCTTCATACGTGTACGGCGTGGTCTGCTGTGTGTGTGTGTGTGTGTGTGTGTGTGTGTGTGATGAGTCGTGTTATAATTAATGACAGATCAGCATCTACTGTAACATCCAAACAAGCGGTCGACTCAAGAACGACCGCTGCATTGAAGAAAAGATCCAAGCGTGTGTCCAGCTCCAAGGTCGCACATATATACTTCATTCTTAATCACTTCCTTAGCACTCGTGTAGACAGAAAAAGACCTCGCCTATATCCTCTAGCTTTCACACAGCTGTTCTCCCATCAAAACTTTTGCCAAAGATTCTCGTGATGAAGTTCAGCAACAAGTCAGTCACATGATCAAATAGCCAACGTTTAGATCGTCACCTTCGTAAACGTGTGTTGTAGTAGTAAGTGACAGATAAAAGGGATGGCTACTGCAGTAAAACTGGTTTAAATAAATAAGGTAGACAGAGGTGTATGGTGCAGTTTTAAAAAGTGAGGGAGGGAGTGAGTAAGGTGAAAAATAAACGAATAGAAAGTATGAGAATGTATAAATGAAAAACATGCAACATCCGATATTTCGGCGTGAGACTTATTCGAGGATACATACACGACAAAACACAAACACACAGAACTTATCTGAAGTGTTTTCATCCAAATGGGAAAGAGAAATGTGTGTGGTAGAAGGGAGAAGGAAAAAAAAACCACGCTGCCTCCAAATAAAAGATGCCCGATAGAGCCAATCGTAAAGAAGAAGTGGAGAGAGAGGAGGAGAACAAGTGGAAGAAAGGGGTGAAGGGAAGGCAATAGAAACATGATAGCCGCTAGAGGTGTCGGGGGGGGGGGGGGGGGAGGGAGAGAGGGGAGGGAAAAGGGGACGCGGAGAGATAATGAATGAAGAACATAAACACCTGCAGGGAGAAAATGTGAAACTGGTGAATAGGACAAGACCAATATGTTGGCAGAGAAAAAAATAGGGTGATGATAGAGAGGGGTTGCCTAGAGAAAGAAAGTAGAGTTTGAAATAGGCCACTGGAAAAATAAAGAAGTTACAGAAAGCTGAAGACATTGTTAATTCCAGCTGGGTGGAGACAACCAGTCTGGAAAATAAGGCGCTGTTCTAGGACCCTCTGAGATCGTAAATCAGCAGAACAAGAGCGGATCGCACTGTGGTTGCCAAGGCAAAAATGTTTAGCCACAGGTGTCCAGGCCCTCTTACAAGTATCATTTAGATGCTTGCGAAATCGATCTCCTAACCGTAAGCCAGTTTCCCTTATGTACTTCAAACCGCAACGTTTGCACATGGTAACATAAATGACATTTCGTGAAGTACAGGTGAAGCCCTCCTGAACTGATAACGTGGATTTATGGAAGGAGATCTGGCTGGCCTCGACAACAAACGGACAAGTGTTACATCTACGGCGTCCGCAACGTCTGGTACCATAAAAAGTGTCATCTGTCTTAAGATGACTACGAATTAAAAGGTCCCTGAGGTTCTTGTCCCGTCTGTAGGCCACCAACTAAGTTCAGAGCGGAAGTAGAATACATTCCTGACCATATTCTTTACTTCTTTGAGAAGTTCACCTTTAATGATCTTAAAATTTTACTACGTGTCATCAGCTGGAATTAATAGTGTTTTCAGCTTTCTGTAACTTCTTTATTTTTCCAGTGGCCTATTTCAAACTCTACTTTCTTTCTCTAGGCTACCCCTCCCTACCACCACCGTATTTTCGTCTCTGCCAACATATTGGTCTTGTCCTATTCACCAGTTTCACATTTTCTCCCTGCAGGTGTTTATGTTCTTCATTCATTATCTCTCCGCGTCCCCTTTTCCCTCCCCTCCCCCCCCCCCCCCGACACATCTAGCGGCTATCATGTTTCTATTGCCTTCCCCCACCCCTTTCTTCCACTTGTTCTCCTCTCTCTCCACCTCTTTTTTACGACTGGCTCTATCAGGCATCTTTTGTTTGGAGGCAGCGTGGTTTTTTCCTTCTCCTTTCTACCACACACATTCCTCTTTCCCACCTGGAGGAAAACACTTCAGATAAGTTCTTTGTGTTTGTGTTTTGTCGTGTATGTATCCTCGAATAAGTCTTACGCCAAAATATCGGATGTTGTATGTTTTTCATTTATACATTCTCATACTTTCTATTCTTTTATTTCTCACCTTACTCACTCCCTCCCTCACTTTGTAAAACTACACCATACACCTCTGTCCACCTTATTGTAGTAGTAAGACCTGAACAACCACGACACAGATCATCTTACATCTTTCCCGTGCCGTTAAACGTCACATAGGCCTCGCATGCTAGTTTACCAAGTTTTTCTGTTTTCGGAAAGCTTTTCAAACCTCATCAAGGGATTTTATGCCCACTAAACTGGTCTCTCTTAACAATGTCCTCTTTAAAGTTTCAAGTGGTCGACATCTTTTTCTTCGGCCTGTTTGGTCCACTTGATAGCTTGTTTCGGGATTCTCTGACTGTTCCTTCTCATCACATGACCGACATATGTCCATCTTCTTTTTCTGATCACCCATTAGACAGGCTGTTGTTCATTCATCTGTCTTATCTCTTCGTTGTTCTTGAATTCGTTCCACTTTATACCGACTATTTTCCTTAGGTATTTGTTTTCAAAAGAGTCTAATTTGTTCTTTATTTCTTTAGTTGTTTTCCAGTTTTTGAATGCATAAATGAGGGTAGATAATACGTTTGAATTGAATAATCTTACAAATGCTTATAACTTCTGAGTTCCACATGTTCTCAAGATTCTTGAAGGTCAGTGCTGCTTTGGCAATTCTAACTTCCTTTCTGGTATCATCATTCTGGTCTATGTAGCTGCCAAAGTATGCAAATTGACGATACACTCGGTAACCCATACATTGCTAGAAGTAAATGGGTATTTTAAATACTGACCTGTCAGCTGGTGGGTGGTTGACTGACTGATGATTCTCCGACTTTCTTCCGAGAACTTCGGTTATTTACACCAAGGCTCTTAGGACAAGCTTAAATCAGGCCGGATTGTGAATGAGTGGATAATCATTTCTAAGCGTGACTCTTCCACACACACACACACACACACCCACGCATGCACACACACCCACACACACATGCGCACGCACGCACACACATACGCACACACATACACCCCCGACTTAAGAAAAGCGTTTAGTTTTGAGTAGAAATAACAAAAGTGTGGTGGAGAAGTAGAGCGATCAAGGCATGGTTTAGCACGGAAGTGCTGTGTAAACTGAGTGGCCAACTTAGATGACAGGGTCCATTCCCCAGAGGTCTGCCGTGATCCAGAAACATGGCCCCTATATGGGGAAGAATGCCGATCTCTTATCTTGTCCTGAATGGGAAGAATGCCGATCTCTTATCTTGTCCTATATGGGAAGAATGCCGATCTCTTATCTTGTCCTATATGGGAAGAATGCCGATCTCTTATCTTGTCCTATATGGGAAGAATGCCGATCTCTTGCCTTGTCCTATATGGGAAGAATGCCGATCTCCTATCTTGTCCTATATGGGAAGAATGCCGATCTCTTATCTTGACCTATATGGGAAGAATGGCGAACTCTTATCTTGTCCTATAGTTAAATTACTGAAGAACGACAAAATATTTCAAGAACGACCACTAAGATGCCAGTATAAGGTAGCAGCCATTTCTGGTTCAGGATGTACGTAATATCTGTAACATTATCATCTTTGTTCCGCAGGCATTGTTTGAACATCAGTATCGTTGGGTTGAATAGTCTGATTACTTTTACCCTTAATTCCATTCGTCTCATCATCATCATCATCATCATCATCATGTTGCTTCACCAAAACGAAGGTTGGTGGAATGAATATCCAGTTCCCTCGCTCCCTCGTCCTGTTGGTGTAATCACCCAAGTCTTCCATTCTCGTATGTTGTCTTCCCATCTACATCTTTGTCTTCCTCTTGCTCTTTTTTTCCTTCCACCCTTCCTTCTGGTTTGGTCTTCAGTATGTTGTTATGTCTTTTAAAATGGCCAGATTATTTTGTTTTCATTTTTATTTCTTTGAGAAGTTCACCTTGCATTTGTAGTTGTTCTAATACTTGTGCGTTTCTTCTTTTCATTCTCCATGTTATATAATCTAGTTTTCTGTAGAACCACATTTCTTCTGCATTAATTTTTCTCTCCATCTTTTTTGCTTAGAGTCCAGGCTATTGCTCCATACAGTAAACCAGAGTAGATGTAACATTTTACAGATCTTCATTTTCCTACAATCTCCCGAAGTCCCTGTATATTTTTTGGTCACATTTATTAGCCTAGTGTGATAACAATTACGTTCTGCTTATATTTGTTTAACTGAAAAATGATCATTCGCAGGGATTGTAACAAGCACGCCCATCTTGCGTGATTGACAAATATAAAAATTTGGGGTATGAATATTAATCCACTTTCCCTATTAAACGTGAGTATTGTATAGTTTATTATAAAACAACTGATCCAGAGAAAATAAATATGAAATAGATTCACTGACGAACCTATGACAAATATTTGTAAAAAGTGGATTTTTGTAGGAAAGCCACCAAGAACTCGATCACTGGTCAAAATCAGTTACACAGAGGTCACAGAGGAAAGTAGATACGGTCAAGGTCTTGAAAACACGTTTACTTTCTTCCAGGTATCGTTTTTTTCCCCTGGATATAAATTTATTGTTTCTAAATTTAAATTTAAAAAAAAGAAACAAACCTTTCATTTTATACATATATATACATGTTTGATTACACACAGTTGGCGCAGGATCAGCTGGAGCGGTAGTTGCTAACAGGTTATCAGAGGACAAGGACGTGACCGTACTTCTGGTAGAGGAAGGTGGAGACGATTATGGACACCCTTACATTTCAACACCAGCTTTAATTCCCGCCATCAACCTCTTTGACCCGGATGTTGTTACCACTTTCTACACAGGTATACGTTTTCTCTTGTTAGGACGCAGTTGATACCGTTAATCTGACTTGTTAAGTTAGGCGATAATATCCACTGACACTGTTAATTTGACTGGTTAAATTAGGCATCCTTTGATACCGTTAATTTGACTGAGTTGATATCCCTTGAGAGTCACCAACTGGAGCGATGAAAAAACGTAAAGGACCTAGATGTATGGACAAGAATGACCGCCAAAGCCCACCGGCACGGTACCTAATGAAGATGATGATAATAATCCCACAATAATCTCTAGAGAATTATAAGCTATTCGTTACTGATGTCACCACATTCTCTGAACACACTCAGCGTGTCAGAAGATTCAGGTACGGTGGTGAACATGTCAGGCCATTTTATTTTTAGTTTCCAAGTAGAAGAGCACTGAGAACTTTTCTTTTTATTTCTCTCTATGTAAAGGTGATAACTAGGCCATTGTCCATTTTCTGCTTAACTGACTCATAAAACCGCGCTGTCTGTGTAATAGAATGTGTTCTTGGCCTATCCCTGAACTCTGTGGGATATTCCATACTAGATGACAATGGTATCAATGATCTTAAAATTTTATATACTCTGGTACCATTAGTGTTTTTTTAAAAATTATTATTTCTTTCAGAATATAGTCACTTCTCAAAGGAGAAGACAGTGTCAGAAGGATCTATATAGCAGCAACTACTATGTATATCCTACTGACATTGTCTTCTTTTTTTTAATTGCTGGCCCTACATTTCTTATGTTATCAAATTATATTGTAAACATTACACAAGGAAAGTAGGGAAATGACAGGAATGAACTGACGAATCCGTGACAGATATCACAGCAAGACATACAATAAATGCTATTATGAACACCAACAAAAACACTACCATCATTTGCAACAGGCGACACAGAAAGAAGAAGAAATCATGCATTTTTATGATGATGAGCACAGACCACTCTACATAAATGTGTACCAAAACTGGAAACATTATAATTTATAGAATGACTATATTAATGTGATAATTTTTTTTCTTTCCATAAAATCCAACAAGAACCGGAGAAAACAAAGTACAAAGGTCTGAAAGATGGACAGTCAAAGTGGCAGAGAGGTAGAGTTCTTGGCGGCAGCAGCAGTATCAACTATATGTTTTATGTCCGAGGTTCGAGGCACGATTTTGATCGATGGGCTGCCTACACCGGAGACAAGACCTGGAACTACAACCATGTGCTGTCATATTTCAAGAGGTCAGAGAAGATTACAAACCCTGAACTGGCCAACTCGATTTATCACAACACAGACGGACCGCTGGGTGTTACTAGAAGTCACGTTGATGATTATGTTGGAAGGAAGCTGTTAGAGGGCTTTCAAGAACTTGGGTTCTCCTACAATGAAGATTTCCACGGCAGATCAATGGAGGGTGTAGCACCAGCACAGCATACAATTGCGGATGGCGAAAGATCAAACACAGGACGTGCATTTCTGCGTCCAATTCTTGAAAGACCAAACCTACATATTACTCTCTACTCTCGTGTACAGAAAGTTGTAATAAAAGGGAAGAAGGCGGTGGGTGTTGAGCTTATCAAAGATGGCAAGAAATTTATAGTGGGAGCCAATAAAGAAGTGATTCTGTCAGCAGGGGCGATAGGATCACCTCATATTCTGATGCTCTCTGGTATAGGACCGAGAAATGACTTAGAAAGATTAAACATTCCAGTAGTTGCAGACCTTCCTGTTGGCAAGAATCTAATGGACCACATCTTTTTTGACACTGTCATAGCAGTTGATAATAACAGCAGTGAAGGACTCTCCAACACTCCCAATTTCTGGGACGTCATTACATATCAGCTGTTTCGATCCGGACCGTTGTCTGTTATTAACATGAAACTAAATTTCTTCACGTCATTGACCAAAGAAAATAAGGACAAAGACTGGCCTGACCTTCAGATAATTATGTCATTAAATGCTCTCAGTTTGGGCACTCCATTGTTGACCTGGTTAAATGTAGACCCTGAACTGATACAAGAGTATTCCTATAGGGATAGCGTGAGCAACACTGTTGGATGTGCACCTTGTGTCGTGCGTCCCGCTAGCAGAGGTGAGCTCAAGTTAAGAAGCAGGGATCCTTTTGACGACCTACTTATATATCCCAACTACTACGCAAATCCAGAAGATGTTGAGACTGTGCTCAAAGGTGTAGAAATCTGCAAGAGTCTGGCTGACACTAAAGCGCTATCGAAGGTCGGAGCCAAGTTTATGGATGATACATCTCTAAAGATATGCGCAGAACATCGCTTCGACTCCAGAGAATACTGGTCCTGCGTTATCAAGTCTCGACCACAAACAGTCTTTCACCCATCAGGAACGTGCAAGATGGGTCCAGTCAGCGACTCTTTCGCCGTAGTTGACCCCCAGTTGAGAGTTAGGGGCATAGAAGGTTTAAGAGTTGCTGATGCGTCAATAATGCCATACATTGTATCCGGCAACACTAACGCGGCGACCATCATGATAGGAGAGAAAGCCGCAGACTTGATACGGGGACGCTTCTTACAACCAACTAGCAACGCTTAAAAGTGACAAACACAGCAAAGCAAAATGTTTTACCATCAGAACTCATCACGATTAGGACATTGTCTTTAAAAGGCAGTTGATTACACATCTGAAATACAACAGTAAGATGCATCACAATCATTGTCATCGATATTTCTTGCCATCAGGTAGTTTCTATACATTTGCCTGATATTTATGTTGCTCTCTTTCAGGACGTCAAATTAACTCAGGATTTTATCAATCAAGAACAAAATATTTTAAGTAACAAGTGTCTAATATTCGGTTATATACTCTGTGGGTTTTGGTAGAAGTGACAGAATATAGGCAACTGTTGACAATAGTTAAAATAACCAACAACAGAAACATCCTGTAGTGTGAGCAGAATTGTTTACCTTTGTGCTTGATTTTACTGTTATATATTTCTGCATCAGTTTTGACAAGAAAGAAACAGGAAACAGAAACTGAAAGAAATAGTGATATGACTTCGGCGGAAGTTGCAACCTACGCACGGAGCAGTGAAAAGAAATGATGAAGTTCTTGGATAAGTTGAAGAAAAACACAAATTAATATTACCAAATATAATGAATAGATGAGAAAAAAACTCCCAGGGCATGTCATGAAAATAAATTAGAAGGAAAAAAAAAGAAAAGAAATGACCCTGAAAGAAAGAAAAATTTTCAAGTGCTGACCAAGTGGTACCTGATAAAAAAGAGTACGGATATAAACAGAAATATCAAGAATTGCACAATATGAATTATCACCGATTTGCAATGCCTGTCATGAATGAAACAACGAAAAATGAATGAATGAAACATCACATTTCTAATACGGTGCTGTGTATATAACTCTGGAGCGCCTTGAACAATTTCAACCAAACTTGGTACACATATGACGTACAATGTGGAGAAAAGTATGTGGGGTAACATATCTCTGCTTGGGGTAGGGTGGAATGGGTTAACATGTAAAAATAATCGAAAACGACAAATACTAGTGTCGAATCCATAGTTTTCGAGGTCGCTGAGATGAATAGTGACACTCCTGATGCCGTTTAAGTCCAAGTTCGGCCCCATCGGCATGGGGGCCTAGGTCTGGGGTGGGATGGGGGTGACATGTACCAATAATCGAAAACAACCGATATCAGTGTCGAATCCATAGTTTTTTGGGTGTCACTGAGATACTATAGTGATACTCCCGATGCCGTTTAAATACAAGTTCAGCCCATATTGGCAAAGGGGGAATGGGGGGAGTCGTGGGATGGGGGGGGGGGGTTGACATGTAAAAGTAATCGAAAACGACCGATATTAGTGTCGATTCCATAGTTGTCGGTGTCGCTGAGATGAGTAGTGACACTTCAAGTTCAGGCACCATCCGCATGGGGGGGGGGGGGGAGGGTGAGAAGGGATGAAAATTATTTTACTACGGAACCTCGACCCACCAAAACTTTGCAACAGCACAAGGCTGTGTGTAAAGAGGATTCTGGGAAATGTAGTTGAAGCGACTATCTTACCAGGACAGGGAGAGGGTGAAGCAGATTTTATCCCACGGATACCAAACATTCCGACGGATCTCCCTTTTAACTTTAAGAGACTGCAATTTCCAGTGAGACCTGCGTTCTCGATCACGATCAGCAAGTCACATGGGCAGTCTACACAGTCTAGAGCAAAGTCTTTTACAAATGCGCTATAATATTAATTTAACTCAAAACTTGATTATAAACAACATTTTTAGTTTCACCCCCCAGGAGCAAGAATAAATAAGTTCTTGAGTGAACCCCCCTTGAGCAAGCAACATGAGGTTGTCCGTTAGAGAAACATGGCGATCTCATATCCATCCCCGGGTATTCAGCTAGTAAGTATATATATATTTTTTTTTTTCTCCACATACCTGCACAGTTTCCTAATATTTCTTGTTGCCTATTTGTAATGTTGATTGGAGCCAGGGCTGAATTAACCATTAAACAAAATAAGCACGCGCTTAGGGCATAAGTGGAAGAGGGGCACCACGGAAATTTTCCATGGCCTGTCCAAAACCACCTGTGAGGAACTCATTCAACTGATGGCACAAAAGGTCCATGCGCTCATTGTTGAAGTAAAATCTGGTTATTTTAGTTTGTCAGTTGATTCAACACCAGATCTATCACGTATCGATCAGTTAGGTATTGTACTTAGGTACTTAAAAGATGGACAG
>CM019695.1:16079935-16094159 GCA_009760885.1 Achatina immaculata | reverse complement strand
CTTCCGAAACCCCCCACGGAACAGCAGATACTCGACGCAGTTCGGGACGAAACTTGCTTCGGTCTGGTAGAGTGCGACATAGAGGTCCCCAAGTCCCTAAAGACGTATTTCTCGGAGATGACTCCCATATTCAAGAATGTAGAAGTTAGTAGAGACGATATAGGTGATGTCATGCGCAATTACGCGCAAGACCATAACTTACTGACAGGGCCCCGACGAACGTTAATAGCCAGTTACAAGGGAGAGAAAATCTTGTTGGCGACACCTTTATTGAGATGGTACTTGGCACATGGCCTGGTAGTTACGAAAGTATATCAGATAGTCGAGTACAAACCCAAGACTTGTTTTAAAGCGTTTGGGGATACGGTCTCTAACGCGCGACGAGACGGCGACAGGGACGAATCTTGTTCGATAAGAGCAGAGACGATGAAGCTATTGGGGAACGCGGCCTACGGAAAAACTGTAACAAATAAAGCCAAACATATAGCCGTGACTTATTGTAAAGATGATGAAACGGGTAAATTTAAAAACAGCCCCAACTTTAAAAAATTAGATTACGTAACGGACGATCTTTGGGAGGTAGAGAAGGTGAAAAACGAATGCAGGTGGGATTTACCCTTGCAGATAGGCTTTTTCGTATATCAGTACGCAAAACTTAGGATGTTGGAGTTTTACTACGATTTCTTAGATAGGTTCATTGACAGGTCTGATTTTGAATTGTGCGAGATGGACACGGACAGCTTATACTTAGCCCTCAGTGCCCCTGACCTTAGAGACGTAGTTAGACCCAACCTCCGACAAGAGTTTTACGAAGCATATGACCAGTGGTTCCCCTCCGAAGTCTGTGCTGAACATCGGTCCGCCTTTATTTCTAGCTTTTCCCGACCAGACTGCGCGACATGTAAGGACAGAAAATTATTCGAGAAGCGAACTCCCGGACTGTTCAAGTTAGAATACGAGGGCGACGGTATGGTTAGCTTATGCAGTAAGACTTACCACTGTTTTGGAAATTACTCCAAAACATCGACAAAGGGACTAAACAAACGGCAAAACGAACTCGACAGGTACACTTTCATAGAGGTACTCACCGCAAAACGGGCTAGGAGTGGGACAAACGTAGGGTTTAGAACATTAAAAGGGACGGTATATACTTACACTCAGCACAGAGACTCGCTTTCATACTTTTACATTAAGAGAATAGTACACGCAGACAACGTGAGCACCTCTCCGCTAGACATTTAGTGACGCGGACAACGTCACTAAACATAGTTTTGATGGCCACCTGTGATACAGTTGTAAATATTTGTTGTGATATACACATTAAAACCTATTATTACGCCTTACGTTTTATGTCGTTTTTTTTAAAATACCAATTACAAAAAAGATTGATCTACTGGTCATGTGACGTCATGCCCCTAGCAACGGCGGGGGCGTCGTATTGGATTATATTTTCCTCTATACGCTATAGCCGCCATCTTGTTTGGGGTGGCACCCCAAATACGGGGGATACACGCCCTCTCATACTACTCCTGTCAGCAAGACATCCTATCTACAAGACATCCTATCTATAAGACTTCCTATCTACAAGACACAAGTTTACATTCTTTCTTGCCTTTATGTTATTTGTGCGCCCAAACATATTATTTAACTGGCTTGACTTCATTTTTTTTTTCAAAATGAGAGTAATATCGTGCTAATAAAGCAGGTTCACAATTATTGCAGGATGCTCACATGTGATGGGGCTCCATTGAGGCAGGCTGCAACTTTATTAAGCTATATAGACTTTGATGATGGTGATGGTACTTCTTTTTGGTGTTTGCCTACTAAACGGCTACAGACGAACTTTCACCGGGTTCGGTCATTCTTTCAGTGGCAGAATAAAGCAGTGCAGGACAGCATTATAAAGTTATAATGATTTTAATGGTACACTGGATGACGATGAGACGATGTGACGAATGTCACAGTGGCACGAACAATTCCAAAAACACATGTCAGGACGTAACTTCAAGGCAACGACATACAACAAGTTCCCGGCGTCTACTAATGTCCTAAGACTTCCACACCAACGGATTCTTCTGCTACATTCTATTCTAACGATCTATTACATACTGGCTACATATTTCACAGACTGACTAAACTACAACTTCCTAACCAAAATAGAACTTCAACTCTTTCTAGATCCTAAGTCCCAACTGTCATTTTCGTTTTTCTGTCTTGTCGTCTGCTCTTTTCTTTTCTCTGTTTGTTCAAGAGCCACACTGTACTTTTTTCTAGCCGAGCGACAACCAGAGGATCGGGTTTTCCCGATCACTCTGTACTCATTTTCTCTCTCTTTCTAACAAAAATTACGCCAACTGTCCACTTCTAATATACTGCTACACTAATAAATGCATATAACATACTAAAAGAGAGAACATTTTCAGATCATCTACCGCAGTACAGTTGCTATGATACAAAAATGATAAACTTGTTAAAATTGCTAATGGTATATATTTGGGATATAATTTTCATAATAATCTACACAATAAATAGCTGTGTGAAAGTGCAATCAATTTTCTTTTAAAAAATGCATGTATATATTGCTCCATATTTAACCCTTTCATTGTCATCGCTTACAGTTAGAAACAAAGGTAGGCTTTATGTCATCTCTGGTGCCGAATTAACGCAATGCAAAGAAGCATTCTATTGCTTTGTCCCAGTTTTTTTTACATCACGATCATCTGCAATTATGTGCCGTGCGGTAAACGTTGGCTGGCGTGCTTCTCCGTAGATCTCGGTCCTTGATATCTTCCATGTCTCGGCTGATGACTTTTTATTGTAGCATGACTGTTCATGATTTTTTCCCTCGTCCTTTTCTGCCTCTCTTTCCATTTGCATTCCCTGTTGTTATGAAAGATGACTTTCGTTTTCTTATGGACCATTAGGTAACTTTCTACATTTGCTTTTGTTAGGAATTTCTCGTTGTTTTTTTCATTTTAGCTGTCCCTGGTATAACGCTCTAATAAGAAACCACATTTGATCCTTTTACAGTGCAACACAAATATGGATGTTTGGTATATCTGATGACAAGGATTTGCATGTTTGCACTTTGTGATGACACTGGTCATCAATCGCGATTTGGGATCGTTGAACATATTTTTTTCTGCATATTGCCACAGTACCTTATCACAACAGTCTAGAAAGACATGTATAAGGAATAGGTGTAAGCAAATAACTGCTGGATTGCCCAGGTAATAGGGAAGGTAATCAGGCATGAAGAACTCGAAGTAAGATATATAAGCTCAAATAATGTAAATCGTGCCACATGCAGACTCTTGTATGATGATGAGTCAAAAATTCATAACCTTTTCCGAGTGGTTTAATCTATCACCAGGAAACACGTGTGTTCTATGTGATTAAGCAATCTAATCTATCACAAGGCAACACATGTGTTGTGTACGACTAAGTCACCTGAACTTATCATCAAGCAACATACGTGTTGTATGTGACTACGTTGGATAGAATCTACACTGACTAAACCTTTCACTAAGCCAATATTAACGTTGCATAAGAAATGCGCATATAACTGGTACGAGCTGATGACACGACTTTACAGTTTGGGATAGGAACTTGATAATAATTTTCTTTAATGCTTCAACTAGCGATCTTCAAGCACGGACAAAAGATTCATTCAAATGGATATGCCATATGCAGTGCATGTCTGCCTAAAGAACGTATGAAAAGGAGAATGGAAATATTTCTCTGGGTATGCAAATCTTCCACAGTAAACATACGTATAATGAAGACGGGAGTAGAAAAACGAGATCGAGTATCTGAAAGAAAATGTTTCTTTTAATCTACGTGCTATATAATACTTGGATTTTTACGGTTGGAAACCTCGTTCCCCCGCTTCGAAGGTTCGTTCAGCCAGGCTGTATCCTATCAACTCTTGTATATAATCTTCCTATTTACATCTCTGTCTTACTTTATGCTCTTTTTTTTTTCCTTCCATCTTTCCTTTAGTATATTTTTATGTCTTTTTATGGGGCCAAAATATGTGGTTTTCTTAGTCCATTTTTCTCTGAGAACTTCACGCTGCACTTGAATAATTATATATTTTTTATATATATATTTTTATATATAATTATATATTTTATTTATCACAGCTTTACTGCAGTGCTTCGTGTGTAGTTATATACTTATACACTAATTATTGTGATGTTACTGAATTATATATTTGATGTTTTCATTCTCCATACTTATTTAACTTGTATACTGAAAAAGATAATGAGGAATGTTAGAGAAGATGTAGACAAAGAAAATTATGATACCATAAACATTGGAGATTATGAAACAGCAGCAGGCCATCTTGCTCAGAACCGAGAGGCATACAGGAGTGCTGTAAAGGAGGCAAAGTTCCGCAAGGGACATGCAAATGACTGTCTGAGTAGATTCACATTTCTGCTGCATTTGTCATTCTCTCCGACTGTCTATAGTCCAGATTGTCAAAGAATCGCAAAAATCTCGAAACAAAATAGAAAACCTGGTATCATAGAATTCTGAATATAAAATAACTAAAAAAAATGAACACAGGAAGTGAAACTTAATTTCAGACATTAAATGCAAAAAGTTGTTTGACCATTTGATGCAATAGTGACTTGTCTTCATTTTGGGATTTCACAGTATAATAACTATATGTATTACAGTCAGGGATGGGAGTTTACTTTTGAACCCTGTCTTTGGGTGTCTGAGTGGCGAAGTGGTTAGTGCACTGGTCTCTCGTGGTGAAGGTCGGGAATTCGAATCCGGGCGGAGGCACCCCAGTCGCCCAACTGTAGAAATGGGTACCCGACTTCTTCTGGAGTTGGGGAAGGAAAGGCGGCCAGGCGTGATACTGACCATATCACCCTCTAGTGTGCTGACAGGTCAAGGAAAATATGGGCACTAACATCATATCCCTATGTGCCTCTAAGGTATGACAGGGTTACCTTTACCTTTTACTTGTCTTTTTTTTATTGACTTTTCTTTCATATACAAATGCTACAGTTAATTCTTTATCAAAATTGTTATAATTATTACAGTTTAGTTGGATTTTATCGTTAGTGTCTAACTGCATTTTTGTTAAAATGAGGATTGAAAGAGATTGTTGTCACTTTCCAGACAAACAATCCAGATTGTCAAAGAATCATAGAAATCTCGAAACAAAACAGAAAACCTGGAATCACAGAATTAAACAAATAAAATAGCGAAACAAAATGGTCACAGGAAGTGGTCATAGAAAATTGGGGAGAGGGTGTCTCCATAAGAAAGACTGATGCAAGAGATTCAACATGTTAGCAACGGAAATAACATAAAAGCTTGGTATGTTCCCGTTTGTGGCTCCTCGTCTTACTCCCAGCCTAGGGCTCCTGGTCCTACTCCTTGTCTGGGGCTCTTAGTCTTACTCCTAGTCTGGGGCTCCCGGTCCTACTCCTTGTCTGGGGCTCCTAGTCTTACTCCCAGTCTGGGGCTCCCGATCCTACTCCTTGTCTGGGGCTCCTAGTCTTACTCCCAGTCTGGGGCTCCTGGTCCTACTCCTTGTCTGGGGCTACTAGTCTTATTCCTAGTCTGGGGCTCCTAGTCCTACTACTAGTTTGGGGCTCCTATTCCTACTCGTAGTCTGGGGCTCGTAGTCATACTCTTAGCCTGGGGCTCATAGTCTTACTCCCAGTTTGGGACTCCTAGTCCTAGTCTGGTGCTCCTCGTCTTACTCCTAGTCTGGGGCTCCTAGTCCTATTCCCAGTCTGGGGATCCTCGTCTTAATCCTAGTCTGGGGCTCCTAGTCCTACTCCTAGTCTGGGGATCCTCGTCTTAATCCTAGTTTGGGGCTCCTAGTCCTACTCCCAGTCTGGGGCTTCTAGTCTGGGGCTCCTCGTCTTACTCCTAGTCTGGGGCTCATAGTCCTACTCCTAGTCTGGGGCTTCTAGTCTGGGGCTCCTCGTCTTACTCCTAGTCTGGGGCTCCTAGTCCTACTCCTAGTCTGGGTATACGCCGTGTAACAAGACAACCCAGATAACAATAACATACAACTACACATCGATACACGACATGACCAGTTACATGTAATCGACTAACTCAACACCACAGTTGACACTTAACAAGAATCCAATAATCGCAAGATTCAGCAGTCACCAGACAATCAGCAAATTTTTAGTGAGAATCTCATTTGTTCGATGCGTGTTGCATAGATGTGGAGTGTAAACTGATGAGAACAATTACAATGATCATAAAAAAATGTCCGGGCGACTAACATCGCCATGGGACTAACTCAGACATACAACGTTGACAAAACAAGCCAACTTCCAAACTACAACATACCTTTCAACCCGAAATTACAGCCTTGTCCAAAACGGGGACAAATCAAACACACACTCTACATGACAACTACAACATCTGTCCTGAAAATGACAATCAATCTAACTACAACCTTGTTCTAAAAAGGACAGTCCATCTAAACACAACTACGACAACTGTTGTCCTAAAAGGGACAAATAAACACAAATACTACATACTAGAACAACATTTCTGTCCTAAAAGAGGACAATCACACCAAACGTACATAATGAACTAGAGAATTCCTAACATCCCTTTCTAGAAAATAAAACTCACACACGACCTGTCTCTACAGCATTCCGACCAAAACTAACTCATTCATACATCCCGCCCATCAGACCCACGTGACTGAGTTCTCCCTCGGAACACGGAGATACTTCCTCCGTGCTAGCATAAACAAGTGAGTTGTCTATAACTGTTTGACCACAACAACAGTTTCTCACAAAAAAAACCTGTAACAGAATAACATTTATGCTTCATTGATTACACCACGGCATTCGACAAGGTGAAACATAATGAAATTATTAAAACGCTTGAAAACATCAATATAGACGGCAAAGACCTGAGGATTGTAAAACATCTATACTGGCAGCAAGAAGCAGCAATTCGAGTTGAAAATAGAACTGGAAAATAAAAGCCTATAAACAAGGGGTGCGACACGGATGTGTACTATCTCCAGACCTTTTTTCTCTGTACAACGAGAATATCCTAAGAACGATCATCACAGAACCAGGCATAAAAATTGGAGGATACAATATTAACAACCTTCAGTATGCTGGCGACAAAGTACTGATAGCTGAGAACCAACAACACCTGCAAAATCTCTTGGATAAAGTCGCCAAAAAAAGTGAACAGAAAGGCCTTACTTTGAATATGAAAAAGACAGAGACTATGGTTATATCTAAGAAACATTATCAACCAACATGCAGTATAAAATCAAACGGAACTACTCTAAAGCAGGTGCAGAAATTCAAATACCTTGAAGCAGTAATAACTTCAGATGGGAAATGCAGAACAAAAATTAGGAACAGAATAGGCCAAGCAGAGACTGCATTTCAGAAAATGAGAAGCATATTATGCAACACATCATTATCAATGAATGTTAGAAAACGAGTCCTAAAATGCTATATTGAACATATCTTGTTATATGGAAGTGAATCGTGAACAATAGGCAGGTCTGCACAAAAATTATTGGAAGCAGCAGAAATGTGGTTTGTTAGAAGAATGTTGCGAATCCCCTGGACAGCAAAAATAATTAATGACAAATGTATGAGAAGAGCTGGAGAGACAAAAAATCTTGTAAAAAAAAAAATAATAATAAGAGAGAAACAATGTACTTTCATAGGACATGTAATAAGAAGAGGGGCCATTGAAAATATTATAACAACAGGAAGAACAGAAGGAAGAAGATCTAGAGGAAGACCAAGAGAAATGATACTGGACAGTCTGATGGGATGGTGTGAGAGGAGATCACCAAATGAGCTGATGGCCTGCATGAAGGATCGTGTACTCTGGAGAAGCATAATAGCCAACGCTAGTCGGCACGGCACCAGATGATGATGATGATGTATAAACGAGGGGGAAGTCAATAATATATATATATAGTGGCAATGAATTTGCCCATTGCCCTTCCAATTGTGAATGTCATAGTGTCTGAATTATCATTATCAGTAGCTTTCTCATCAATATCTGTTGATTCTGAATCATCAGAAATGTCAGGATATTCTGTAATTTTTTAAGAGGCATTAATTTTCTCTTCTTTTGATTTCTTGAGATTTGTAATGGATGAAATACTATTTTGAAAGAAGTAACAGAAATTATACTATAATACCAAAGGGCTGTGGTGGATATTGTGCCGCCAAAAGTGGACCAGAGGAATCTCTTATAAAAGGTTAATGTTTTATTTTGGACAAGTGACCACGGTCATCTCAGTACGAACTCCCCTACAGGACATCCTATCTACAAGACATCTTATCTACAAGACATCCTGTCAGTAGTATGAGAGGGCCTGTATCCCCCGTATTTGGGGTGCCACCCCAAACAAGATGGCGGCTATAGCGTATAGAGGAAAATATAATCCAATACGACGCTCCCGCCGTTGCTAGGGGCATGACGTCACATGACCAGTAGATCAGTATTTTTGTAATTGGTATTTTTAAAAAAACGACATAAAACGTAAGGCGTAATAATAGGTTTTAATGTGTATATCACAACAAATATTTACAACTGTATCACAGGGGGCCATCAAAACTATGTTTAGTGACATTGTCCGCGTCACTAAATGTCTAGCGGAGAGGTGCTTACGTTGTCTGCGTGTACTATTCTCTTAATGTAAAAGTATGAAAGCGAGTCTCTGTGCTGCGTGTAAGTATATATCGTCCCTTTTAATGATCTAAACCCTACGTTTGTCCCACTCCTAGCCCGTTTTGCGGTGAGTACCTCTATGAAAGTGTCCCTGTCGAGTTCGTTTTGGCGTTTGTTTAGTCCCTTTGTCGATGTTTTGGAGTAATTTCCAAAACAGTGGTAAGTCTTACTGCATAAGCTAACCATACCGTCGCCCTCGTATTCTAACTTGAACAGTCCGGGAGTTGGCTTCTCGAATAATTTTCTGTCCTTACATGTCGCGCAGTCTGGTCGGGAAAAGCTAGAAATAAAGGCGGACGATGTCCATCCCAGCGTCGAGGAAAATAAAAACGCCACAGCATAGAGACTTCAGCGACGAAAGAGACAGTTTACATGAGTTGTTGGACGATGTAAAAGCTATATATTGTGATAATTGGGGGGCCCTTAGGACGCACCAAAACATAAACAACCATTTATCTACATATACATTTTTCCACCCTCCCACTACAACACACCCTATTAACTGGGCCTCCAAACTACACGATCTTTTTAACAGTCAGACAAAACGTTTCAAAATAAATTATTCACACCACACCATCCTTAGACACAAAGAAACAAACGAGTTACGGTTCTACCACGCTTCAAATAACAATGTCACTGTACAAACATCAGCGGAAAGTAAACGTCTGTGTGGATTTTTTTTACTTATCTCATCTGAGGGGAGATTTAACCTTTACAACATGCTCACGTGCTGAGTCACTGTTGGCCTGTTCTCCTCCGCGTATATTCAACATCATTTACTTACTGGCCCGATTATGCTCCAAGCGATTCCATTGGTTGATTTTTATTAGATGTTTTATAATATAATCTGGTTATAATAACCGGCTATTTCTGAAAGTTTCGATTTCTCTCTCTCTCTCTCTTACTTTTTTTGGGCTTGGTAATTTACTAGTAATTGTCTGTTAACGCGCTCACTTTCCTTCTATTTTAATACTATTAGCACAACAACAGAACTACTAAACAGAACTGTTACAAATAGAACTAAACTACTATACAAGTAGACTGCTGCTACTATCAAAGAAAATGTTAGAAGGACTAATCAAGAAGAGTTGTTTTTTAAAGTCAGTCAGGGTGGATAAGTTAGAGTTACAGCAGTTTTTAGAGAATTCACTTAACTAGAACAAGGGTGCACAAGCATATGGCAAGTAATTTGATTAAAAACAGGTTCTAAGGACTGGAGGTGGGGTGGGGAATACGCTCTCCAGTCCAATTAAATGTCTCCAAGGCGTGCGTCTCAAATGGCCTCTGACAGTCCAGCTTCTGGCCTTCTCGTGGCGGAACTGTTTAAACTGACAGGAGAAGGGGAGAAAGGCAAATATCTGGCGCCTAAAAACCAGACGCTTCGGGCAGACGAGAGTCTTGGCTGGTAGCTCATCTAGGAGAAGGAAAACTGATTTAAAACCTGCTGCTGGCGAGATTCTTCAGCTGCCGTGCGTGGGGTGAAACTCCTCCCGGCCAATGAAGAAAATACGATTAGGGTTTCCATGCGGTGCCGCTGTGAAAAAGGTGATGAAAATGATAAAGTGAAGTTTAATCGGTATTGTCCAGTAGTCTCGAGGCGAGAGCTACTCATACCAGGGCGCCTCCGCTCTAGAGGCCGGCCACGTCCTATATACACCCATACTGGGATAATACGCCTAAAACGGTTTAACCCAGGGATGAAACTCACAAAATCCCCGTCCCGGTCGCCATCAGGAAGGGTAGCAGCCACGACTACAAAATGCTGAAGTCGGAGACACTGGACCAGTGCAGTCTAGATAGACAACTACCTCTCACCCGACAGGGATATATTATACCTAAATCAGTGAGAAAGCCAACTCTGGACTGGATGGGAAACCACCTCTCACCCGGCGGTGATATACTGATAACCAAAACACGTCGAGGTTTTCCGGTGAGAAAGTCCAATTCTAAGCTAGATGGGCAACCTTCTTTCACCGGCGGGGATATATTCATATCCAAACCACGTCGAGGTTTTCCGGTGAGAAAGTCCAGCTGTAGACTAAACTAGTGCAATGAAAACCACAGTGTCACGCAATGCCGCTTCTGTGACCCATCGAGAATATAGGCCCAAGCCCCACGATGCTCCGAGCCTCCATTCTAAATGAGACTATCGCGAGAACCACATGAGTAAATTCAGTAGGATCACGGGACGATCTTGGTGGTAGAAGCGAAGAAAAAGAAGAAGAAGAAGAAGAAGATTAAAAACAGAAGGAAGGCTAAAGCAGACCTGTAATAAAAAGAATAAAAATATGCGTAGAATATAATTTTCTAAGTGAAAGAACATCTATAAGAGTAGTCTGTGGATTCTCCGCTGGAATGATTGTAACGTCTGCACACCTTAAACTGTTGGCATTTCTTCCTCCTATGTTCAATCTCTGTAGTTCTGTCTGAAAATCTTCTCCGTGTACAGGTTGAATTGACATGGAAGCGGAACACATCCTTGCCTGACTCACCTATTTTTGGCTACGTTTGATGATGTCACTATCCAATCTTACCGTGGCTGTCTGCTCTCAATAGAACTTTGTTATAATTTGAATGTCTTTCCCGGCGAGACAGTTTTCCTCCAGGCATTTCATTAGTTTGTCATATTTCACTCTATCAAACGATTTAGTATAACCTATAAAACAGACGATTAACTTTCATATGCAAAAAATTACCTCCCTTGTTTCATTTTTTTCTGCTTGAAACCAAATTGATCTTCACTGACTTCTGTATCAAGTGTGTGTGTGTGCGCGCGCGCTTGCCTGTGTATGTCTGTCTGTTTTCATTCTAACAAGGATTTCAGTCAGAATTTCACTTGCTCGTTGTATTACTCTATGCGACCACGCAACCTGTCAACACTCAAATCATGGCCTAAATGGGTCTAACGTTATCATTGTCATACCTATAACAACATATTGTTCAAATTTAGAACGTCTAAATATGTATTGTTCAGATACAGGGCTTATAACAGTACACTGTTCATCTCTCTCTCTCTCTCTCTCTCTCTCTCTCTGAACCTTAAGTGCCCAGGGCACATGGGGCTTCCGCAAGGGTTTTCCACAAATGCCTGTCCTTCGCCTTTTTTTCTGCTTTTGCCCAGGTGAGCCCTCTATTGCTCAACATCCTTTCTGTTGTTCTGTCTGCTCCTCTCCACAGATTCTTTATTTGTTTTACTTTCTGCACTACATATTACAAACAATAAATTCATAAACACACTCCAACACGATTCACATGGAGCACCATACACAGACAACTTTTGCTTTTTCCGCTGTTTAGCCGTCTTTAGAAACTCTAACCTAGATGACAATAGGATGCAGACACGCCAACTCGCGCATCAGTGGCAGAAATATAAAAGGTTACCTTCACTAGATAATTTCTCTGGAGTACAGTTATTCGAAATGGCGGATCTGGAGAAGTGTTTCAAAATTAATATTGACATTTTCGAGTTTGCTAGCGAGGTCCTAGTCCCGGTTTTGCGTGGTAGTACTTGTTGTAAAGACACTTTGCCCCTGTTAATTTTTGAAAACCATTTCATGTTTATTAAAAATATAGATAAGGCGACCAACGCGATAGCTTGTGACAAGTGTGGGAAACTTTGGCACTTATTTGAGAGGATGGAAAGACATTCTAAAAATTGTAAGGGTGGGGTTACTAAAGATGTGTATACGAGCGGGATGTACAATCCTCCGGCAACTGTCTGGGAAGTGATCGCGGATCTGGGCATAGAAGTAGATACTACCTTTGTTTATCCGTACAGGGCCACTTTTGACTACGAATCTTATTTTGAAGGAGCAGATACACCGTGCACTAACATGACCACGTTTACGGCCCGACACGTACCTCTTTCGTGTTCGGTGGCTTCGAACGTTCCCGGGTACGAGAAGCCTGTCTGTTTCGTTACAGAAGGGGACCCTCAGAAGCTGGTTGACGATATGCTCGCTTATCTCGGGCGTATCTCGGACGAAGCCTACGATATTTTATATCGTAAATTTAAACCGGTGTTTGACCAACTGGGGGATAAGGAAGAGCTAATGAAAAGATTGTGCGACTATTTACATGAACTCCCTGTTATCGGGTTCAACTCAGGCAAGTATGACGTTAACGTCATAAAGCCTTACTTGGTGTCTTATTTCATTAAGAACCATAAAAAGTCTGCCGATGACACTGACGTTGTTGATGACGAAGTTAACACCGGATAAGGGCCAGGTCTCTTTAAATTCATAGTCAAAAGGAATAATGATTTCATGTGTCTCGCGACCGAAAAATTTAAATTTTTAGATATATGTAACTACTTGGCACCAGGTTTTAGCTATAGCAAGTATCTCGCGGCTTATAAAATTAAAGAGACGAAGGGGGTTTTCTGTTATGAATACATCACAGCCTTAGAAAAATTGAAAGAGACGGAACTCCCCCCTCATTCGGCCTTTTTTTCGAAATTGAAAAATTGTAACGTGACGGAGGCAGAGTACGCTGAGTGTCAGAAAGTATGGGTTGGTACAGGTATGTCCACTCTTAGAGATTTCTTAGTGTGGTACAACAACAAAGACGTAGGTCCCTTCTTGTTAGCATTAGATCAACAAGTTGAGTTTTATAAAAAGTTAGGAGTAGACATGTTTAAAGACGCGATTTCGATCCCCGGGGTGACTTTGAAATATTTGTTTAAATCACTTCCCCCAGACGTGTCCTTTAGCTTATGTTCAAAACGGGAACAGTCGCTGCATACAACCATTAGAAACAATATTGTGAGTGGTTCGTCCATAATTTTTCACAGGCATCATGAGAAAGGTCAAACGTATTTTAGAGGGGGTAAAGTCATGCAAGGGATCAAGGGATACGATGCTAACGCTTTATACCTCTGGGCACTGATGCAGCAAATGCCAACGGACTTTCCCACAATTAGAGGACATGACGACGAGTTTAAGATTCACAGAGTTAGCATGTACACGAGGCAGAGTAGGGAATACTTAGCCTGGGTAGCGCACACAAAAAACATACATTTAAAAACGCAGTATAACGGAAAAGAGATGAAGTTGGGGAAAGTTAGTGTCGACGGATGGGACAAGACGACGAGAACAGCCTACCAGTTCCACGGTTGTTTATTTCACGGACACCCCAACTGTCCCATTACAAAAGACATGACGACCAACCCCGTGAACGGAAAACCCTTAGAAGACCTTTACAAAAAGACCCAGGAAATACGCGACTATTTAGTTAACGACTGTAGCATTCACGTAGTCGAAATGTGGGAATGTCAGTGGCAGCTTCTAAAGAAAACTGATCCGACCGTCAGACAGTTTGTCAGTGCGAAATTCCCTCAGACAAGTCCCTTCCGTAAACCCCCCACGGAACAGCAGATACTCGACGCAGTTCGGGACGAAACTTGCTTCGGTCTGGTAGAGTGCGACATAGAGGTCCCCAAGTCCCTAAAGACGTATTTCTCGGAGATGACTCCCATATTCAAGAATGTAGAAGTTAGTAGAGACGATAT